>LTAE01002210.1:0-20119 GCA_001647135.1 Pontederia paniculata | reverse complement strand
AAAGATTATATATATATATATACTCAAATAGGATTAAATGATTGTGTGAACTCATAATTTATTTCACATAAGCTCAAATCTCAATTATCAATTTTTTTAAAGAAAATATTTTATTTTGAGAAACTAAAATTAAATGGTATTATATCAAAGTGCAACCACATACTTAAAATTGAATGGTGGAGATTTGGATTCACACCATGTAAATAAGTTACAAAGACACAAATATTGAATCCACTTAAATATATTTGTGATAATAATAAAAAAAAAGAAGGGTTAGTATGCGCTCATAAAAGTATTCCAATAATAGAAAATCATATATGAGAATTAGAAAAACCGTGGTGGGTTTTAGTAATACCTCAACTCAAAACAAATCCAATATGGATCGAGTCCAATCTGGACGCGAAACCGTTGCATATTCCTCAAAAAAGCATAAAAAAGACAACCAACATGGATCGTGCAAATCAAATTAAAAAGGACAACACAAACCATGTCCAAGGACACGGGATATGTTACATCAATGTGTTAGAAAGCGGGTTTGATTAAACTAGAACTATAAATTTAATTATGATTTAAATTTACCAAAAACTCTAATTATCCTCTAAGCCTATAGCCACGAAATATTTTTACCCTAAGCTTTATTTTCTATCATCCATCAAGTAAACCTTCTCCTTTCTCCTCTCCTCACTTTCTTTCTCTCATCTCTCTCTTTCTTTGAGATTGAAGGTAAGAATCATTTCTCCTTTCCTCATGACATCATCCCTAATTGACCCTCATGCTCAAGATTTCTACATCATGAGAGGTTGACGAAGACAAGCAGGAGGAGAAGATAATCTGTCGTGGAGGAGGGACAAGGAGGACGATTTAGGACAAGGAACAAATAGGAAATAATTGCATCGCTGAAAGAGGTATGTAATTCGGATCATAAGAGGAGACCAATTATTAGATTTTACATTGATTAATGGTTTCATTTAAGATAATGAACAAAAAAGGATTTTCAAATGGTTTTTTCACTGTTGATAGGATTTTTGTTGTTTTAAATAATTCTGAGAATTTTCTAGATAAACATGTCCTTGAAATAATATTTAAAAGACGAGAACACCACCTGGACACAGGTCGCGTTCTCCATAACATGGCCCGTGTCTTCAGGTGCCGATGAGAAATACGCCGAGGACGAACCATGATGACCTCTTACATTGATCGTGTTCACAAATGAAAAATGGTAAAGTTCAACCAATCGGAAATGAATCTCGTGTCACGTGGACACAATCCGTGTCCCTCGGAGGATGACAATGTCAACCCCTGATAGGTCGCTCCGACTGAAACAACCCACCCTTAGAGAAACGGTCCGTGTGCCTTATGGACACGATCTGCGCTCGAGGGACTCTATGGTAAAGGTGATAAAGGGGCAATGTCAATCACTGTCGTGACTCACATTTTCCCAAAACGAAGAACAATAATAGAAACCATAGAGTCAAAATGGATCATATCACCTTGACCTGATCTATGTTTCCACTGAAAAATGGTTTGTACTACTTCGAAACCGGTCGTGTTCGACCGACAAACACTACGCGACAATGACATGGGTCATCTCCGGAATGCATGTTGTTATGTTTGATTGATTATATTAACTTGATTGAGATAAGACTAGTGAATTTTCACATGCACCTAGCCTAATAGGTAATAGAAATTAAAAGATGTTAATGTTTGTGATTGAATTTATGCGTAAAGAGGATGACACCCCACGAACTAAGGGATTTATCTCTACTATTAACTGGGTTCCTTCAGGAATCACTAAGTCCCTTGTGGGCTATTGTTCAAACGATCTTATTTGAGTAAGAGAAAGACCCATATCCTAGCTAGCCATACTAACACCAGGGCCTACATGAATCTTTAGGAACTGATACATGCTCATGATTAGTTGAGTAAAAGATGATAAAGACAAGATGAATAGAAAGGAAGCATAAACGGAATAATGAACCAACCTTGAACATACTGAGACAATGGACACCATGGGATATGATTTGGCTAATGTTCTTGCCAGTGATACATATATGAAAGATGTAAAGGATTGAGAAGAATTGATTACTCATCTGCCATTACTGTTTAAGTTGGAAGTGAAATTATTTTGTTTAATCATATGTTAAAATTTGATTATTGTAAACTTCATATGATCTTTACATATGGGCATCACAAATCGTCGGAGGTTTCTCTCTTGTGAATTCAATTTTACAAGTAATTCAGATTTTTAGTAGGTGTCGATGGCACTGATGGTGATCCTATTCATGGTGGTTTGTGATGCATGCTAAGTATACATGTAAAATCGCTAGCAAGTGTAGTAGTCATATCATGTAATAGAGAATGAGTAAAGTGTCGATCTCATGAGGAATTCGTTATCCTAAGGTTAAGTCACAAAACTAATGAGAGGGGTACATTAAATTTCGATAAGATGTGTTCAAAAGAATTTAACATAAGAGTAAATGATAATTATATAATCAATACGCGTCAAAGTGATGACATTAATCATTGGACTCAGATGAATAAATAGAGAATAATCTGGTTTCATGAGTAAAATTTCAATTTTACAAATTCTTGAGAGGATTAGGATTTACCTATAATATGATGTCCTCTCCAGGATGATCAACTACCTCAAACCTATAGACTCTATTGTTCTTCTCTAAAATGTCAATCTAGCCTATTAGGATTTTGAGATGCAATAAATTGTAAGCCCTAAACTATGGATCGTTCCTCTCAAGGATGACAATTCCAAAGACCTCATACCCGGCATTCCTCTCTAAGAAGATACTAAGTGTGATATGAAATGCTTTGACTAACATAATTCAAAGATCAATTTCAGACATTCAGATGAAAATCACATATATGTATTCCTCTTCAAGATGCTAACAAATTATAACATCATAAGAAACATGAAAAACATTAAATACAACATGACATACACAGAAGAAACTAGGTAAACATGAATTTTATATAAAAACTAGGGTTTCTCCAGGTTTTTCCTTTTACAAGTAAAATCTCCAAAATAAATATGAAAATACATGGGAGTTCATCCGGATAGACAATAGGAGAAGAAAATAAATTACAACAACAACAAATATTCACATAATTTTTACACATTTTAATCGATGATCTGGCAGCACTTCGTCGTCTCCTTCTTTAGACTCTCCCAAGCTTGAACCATCTCTCCAAATGAGGGTTTGGGGGCTATTTATAGATGGGAAGAGACCTAGACTTGAGGAAAATTGTCCAGGGGAAGATTAAGCTCCAAAGTATATCTTGACCATCGAAATAGACTTGAAACAACCTAAAAATCGTGCATAATCGCGCATGACAAACATCATCATGGTTCGTGAAAATTTTGTCATGGTCGTGAACGAACATTGTAAGTCGACGCGGGTCGTATCATGATCCGTGACGAAAATGTCACGCCCGTGATCGAAGAGTGATAGTTGTCCATATACAGGTCACGACCCATGATCTGAGAATCACGATCGTGGCTGAACATTGTCTGTTTTTCAAAAATGTGTCACAACCCATGATAAAAATGTCACGGCTGTGACTAAAATCCTTTAGCGTGTACGAACTCAGCATTGACGTGATTGAACATTATATTTCTTCTCAGTGAGTCACAACCCGTGACTGCATTGTCATGGTCGTGATTGAAGCGTCGTTACTCCTCATCTTGACATCACGGCCCGTGACACAAATGTCACGATCGTGACTGAAGCTTTGCTTTTCTCCTTATCTACGTCACGGCCCATGACAAGGCTGTCATGGTCATGATCGACGCTCTGAATTTCATTATGTGCATTTGACTACATATTTTATTCAAATTTTGGTGGCCTTCTCCCGTCGAGCAAATGAGTGCCCTGGACATACAAAAAAAATCAGTTATGTAGACTCAAACTCAAGGAAATAAAAAAACAAATGAAATATATACTAAATTGATGTGTATGCTGACAAAATGTATGAGAAATGATATGAAAAATATGACTAATTTGCTACGTATCAGTTTGTTGTCACATGGAATATGTCCTGATTGAGTCATGGTGGTCCTGTAATACAGAAAGATGAACTCTTATTAGTCTTATTGGATTTAATGTTTTCTTATGGTCTTTTATTGGAACTCATGTAATATATTTTTTATTTTCTTTAGTTTAAAAGATGTTTTAGTTAAAAATATTCATTTTATATGATGTGTCTTTGGTGTGACCTAGTTTCTGGTCCAAGTAAAGTCAACAGAAGTAAGCCCCTTGAATTTCTAAAAATGTATCTTGCCATATGGCGGGATGTGCTTTTGGAGACGTTGCAGTTAGGTATCAGACCCTAAGGAGAGGCACTTCTTAGTTGTCCCTAGGTATGTAGAGGTCCATGTGCAATCACGAACCATCATCGCACTATCAGGTAAGGGTTAAATTACAATATACACATATTTTCTTTTCTAACAAAGATTATATACTTGCAACCACCTATAGATGCCTCCTAATGTTTCTCCAAATGAGTTGGCACTGTGGAGCCCCCGTACCAATACTAAATAACACAGAGGAATATGTCATCTCGTATCTTGAGGACTGTAATGACTTCCTAAATAGTTTGATGATGGCTGCTCATAGGGAACATCAATGGGAAGAATCAAGGGACACTATTGCAAGGTTCTTGAAGCTGCGACCCCCTGAATTTCACTAGGACAAAAGACTTTGGAGGAGTCGAGAAATTGGTAAAGAAGATGGATGAGGTTTTCTTGGAGATGCAATATGCCGAAGGGCAAAAGGTCAATTACGTCGTAAATAGCCTCACGAGTGATGCCAAGGACTGATGGAAATCCACCAAGAGTACTAAATTTTGAGAACATAAGATGATCTCATGGAAAGATTCTAAGGGAGTTTTTGAAGCACATTACCTACCGTAGTATCAAATGCATCAAATTCACAAGGAGTTTTTGCAATTGAAGCAAGAGGGTATGTTGGTTGAGTAGTACCAAATCAAGTTCCTAAGGCTTGAGAAGTATTACACCTTGGGCAAAAATGAAAAATCTAGTACCAATAAGTTTGTCAATGGGATGCACCCTAGACTGAGAGCCAAGGTCTTGAGTGACAACTACAAGATTATGGAAGATGCCACCAAATTCGCAGGGAGCACGCTGAGTGGTTGGAGACTCTAAAAGAGAAGGATCTAGTTCACCCATGAAACCTGGATAGGGCTAGGTGGGATGAGAAAAGACAAGCCAAGACACCTGATGGAAGGGAACAACACGGGAGGAACATCCTAACCTTACATACCTCGTGAGGGACAACAACCACAACAGACTGAGATAGAACTTTGCCCCACTACTAAAGGTACAACTCTAGGGAATGTCTCCATAAGACAAGAGCGTGCCTTTGTTGTGAAAAGCACGATAATTTCCTAAGAGAGTGCCAAGAAGCAAGGGTAGCTCCTCAAGAACCCCATGGGGGAGGAGGCCCCTTGAAGTTGGTACCTCCAACGAGTGTGATATTTCATGCACATCCAATGAGCTTCCAATTGTTGATCTATCGATTCAATGCCACGATCATCTCTTCCTATTATAACCTTATCGCACCATCATTCCTCATAAAGACACGACATTGTTGGAGATGGGGAAGAGGGATAACGCTCGAGATCTGCCTCATTTTCAAGGTGTTTCCTGAGCTGTTGATGCGCCATCGTCGGAAAAACGCCTTCATCCTTAGGAGAGCTGCCAACCAAATACTTTTCTCTTGCTTTAAATGATATATGCATGTGACTATGCATGCAATTAAGTCAATTTGATTATGATGTTAAAGATCAATATAGTCAATTGATTGATTAATGTTGATTACATGGTTGCTAATTTTGAAAGGGATATTTAATTAGAAAGAATTAATAATTAATCATAGGAGTTAGTGTTAATTATATTAATCAAATCAGATTTAAAAATGGGCAAGATAATGTTAATGATTACGTTGATGCATGCTTAAAGTATATATAAGAAGAAACTTAATTGCCAAGAGAGTATGTTCATCTATTGATGTGCATATATATATATATATTATATATATATATGTATATATGTATATCTCATTGTATAGTAACTACTGTTATTAAATCTAGATTCAAATATGAGCAAATTGATTAGTATATTATGTAATCAACGATATTGATAGAAATAAATCGCAAATTGGATAGGTTCATAATTGACCATCGACTAGCTCGGACGCAGGATACTGACAAGGTCAAGCGTAGCCGAAGTGAGTGGGATCACCATAGACCTGTATTAATGCTACATCGTAGTGGTCTAGTTAATCATTTATTTAGCTCATGTGGTTAATTATATTAATTGATGATGTGATTATTTTTGAGCAAATATCATGATGCATGGTATTCAATATTTTGATATTTTTTATATGGATTTCATGTACTTGGCTTTTCAGGATTTATGGATGAAGTGTATTAAAATATCGATGTTCAAAGCTTTTACGCTTGTGTACATAAATCCTGAATGATAATCTAAGTTCTAATTTCAAGAACTATTTTTGAGATAATATCATGATATATGTATATTTCAGTGATGTGCATTAGAACATGCATGGCAGCTCATTTGGAGTGAGGTGATGATGATGGTGGTAGCTCTCCCTCGTGTGGGCGAGCGATAGCTCACGGGGTCGAGGTGATCTACACCTGAGGTGATGATGTTTATATTAGTGCCCCCCTCATGTGGGCGAGAAACAAAATCACGAGGCCGAGATGATCTAACGATGTGATACCCTCGTATGGGCGAGCGATGACTCGGGGGTCGAGGTGGTCAATTGACATGGTGTATCATGTATGTACTCACGGACGACGAGGTTTCATGTCATATAAGCATAGCTCATGGATAGCAAATTTCATTTTGCATTATGATTGCAAGTATTTTTCATAAATGAAGGTATGTATGATATAAACTCTTGTTGAGTGTTTGATGATGACTTTCGGATGTGTTTTTTGTTGAATTTATTTTTTGAATTATTTCAATGATTTATGGAGTCATTTTCACTCACTGAGCTCTTTTGTGCTCAGCCTATACTTTTATTGTTTTTGTATGTGAGGAAAAGGAGATACTTCTCGAAGATTGAATTGTGCTTATCTTGCATGCTTACCAGGCACAAAAAAAAAAGAAAATAATTAGGTTATGTGCATATGAGAGATTTGAAAAAGATTAGACTTTTATTCTTTCTTATTTGTAACATTGTTAATATATTTAGCCTATTCTTTAGACCTTTTTGTCTATTTTGTTATCATTATGTTCGAGTGGCGTGAAATCCATGTTATGGGCATCTGGCCCTTTGATTTTCATTACTCTATACTCATATGAGTTTATATGATTCGGGTTTGACCAAATTTATCCTTTGTACTTATCGTATGGACGTATTTTTAGCAAAGGTCAGATAAATTTTTTTGACAAATTCTTGAATTAGTTTATTTTGAGTCGTTGGCTATTGATCATTGTATTGTAAGATTCGAATTAGTTAAATGTCGCAACATCCCTTTATCGCATTCTAGCAATAGATTCAGTGCGTGACACTATATATACTGCATCTCAATTGTTTAGATTGATTATTTTTCTTTAAAAGTTTGAGATAGTCTTTTATGCTTACAAAAATCACATAAAATTCATAGATCATTTTCAGATGTAAAAAATAGAAATATCCGACTCAAATCACTTTGACTCTAATACGTCGGTATCAAACACATTATTTAAACAATAAAACAGATTACTATACGCTCATCGAATTACAATAGAAAAATCTTGAAGCTTTTTTGTGAAATATTATTTTTTAATTGGTTGCATAAAAAAACATACAAATGTTGATAACAGGGGAAAAACATCAACAGTAAAAGGAAAAAGAAGAAGTAAATGTTTATAGTTGGCAATTGGTAGGAAGATTCTCCGCTGTCCGTTTTCTATGGCCATTTTCCTTCGAAGTGCCGCGGAATGGAAGAGCGAGAAGAAGTTAAACACAGCATGGCAATAGGGGACGGGGGTCCCTCTCCCTGTGAGGTCCGTGAACGACGGGACGGGATTGATCGGCTGAACGACCAAGGAAAAGGTTAAACACAGGAAAGGGATAGGAAGAAGGAAGGACGTGGACCTGATGATGACCTCCTCAGTCCTCACTCTGCTTGCAACACTTCGGCATTGCCACTTCTGCCGCCAAGGCCAAACCAGAAGTTTCACAGTGGCCATGGCATGCACACAGTCGCTGTTGTTGCTGCTGCTGCTGCTTACTTTGCAGGTCAGAGCAGAAACGTCCACTGTCCTTGGCCAGTTTGTTGGTATGCAATGTCTTCCTTGTTCTAGTCTTTACATTTGACATTGTTGAAACAAGAAATAGCATCTGAAACACTGTAATGTTATATCTGGAGGGAGATTTGCTTCTGAGAGTAGACTTTTCCTATTTTTCTTTTTCCCATCAGAAACCTTCGCGTCTGATGAATGTTAAATCAAATAGAGCAAATAGACTATGCATACATTTGGAATAAAATCCGTATACAAGGTTCCTATACACATAATTTTCAGATATATTATTGATGTGCATAATGTTTATCAGAAGAAGTCATGTCCACCATTCGCTTCCAAGTGATGAAGCTGTAGAGTATAAAGGCCAACCTCTGTTCAATGAACCAAGTAAAAATTTTCTAGCTGGAACTTGATATAAAATTCCTTGAGCATTAATAGTGTGTCCATATAACAGTCTGTATATATCTGACTATCCGTTGTACAGAATGGACATGGATCCCTTCGTTGTTCAGTTCCATCAAATTTTATCAAATTAGAAAAAGAAACAGCAGCAAGTGTACCAGCTAAGGAAACTAAAACTTAAATAAAAAGCAGAGGGTGGCATAGGCCAAAATAATGTGTTCTCCATATGCTGATCTTTTCCATATACAATTCTATCAATACAGGAGATTCAATAATTCCAAACAAGACACTCACTGAAGGTCAAACATTAATCAGTTCACGAAAAAAGTTTGAGCTAGGCTTCTTCAGCCCT
Organism: Pontederia paniculata; assembly: GCA_001647135.1. Lineage (NCBI taxonomy): Eukaryota > Viridiplantae > Streptophyta > Magnoliopsida > Commelinales > Pontederiaceae > Pontederia > Pontederia paniculata. The sequence continues at coordinate 11,075 of LTAE01002210.1, read as the reverse complement.
GGTAAATCAAAGAACAGGTACCTTGGAATCTGGTTCTACAACCTTACAATACAAACAGTAGTGTGGGTTGCCAATAGAGCTACCCCTTTCAATAGCTCCACTGGAACTGGAATTCTAAGTCTCACGGAAGATGGGAACTTATTCCTATCCAATAAAGAAGGAAGTATATTTTGGTCGACAGGCACATCTAATGTTAGTGATCCTATCTTGAGGCTGTTGGACTCGGCGAATCTCGTTTTATCTGCAGGAAGTATTAATCATGTGCTTTGGCAAAGCTTTGATCATCTTGGTGATACTATGCTGTCAGGCATGAAGTTTGGGGTGGACTATCGCACCCATAATGTATGGCAATTGAATTCATGGAAAAGTGTTGATGATCCTTCTCCAGGAGACTATTATGCCAAGTTTGAAACTCGTGGAATTCCTGAAGTCTTTGCTTGGAGAGGATCTACCAAGATCTCCCGCTTCTATGGACCATATGACTTCCAAAATTTTTCTAGTACAAATAGTTTTTACAAAGTTGACTTTGTTTCAAATGCTAGTGCAGTCTACTTCTTTCCTCGAATAGTCGATGACTCGAATATACTACGAGGTATTGTAAATTCCACTGGATTTCTTGTTCTACTTTACTGGTCTCCGTCAAGCAATTCATGGAAAGTTTATGATGATCTTCCAACAGACAGATGTGATCATTATGCTCTCTGTGGAGCTAATAGCATTTGCGACCCAGCACCGTCATTTCCTCCGATTTGTAAATGTCTTCAGGACTTCGTACCGAAATCTTCTGAAAATTGGAATGCGAATAAGTATTCAGATGGTTGTGTGGGGAAGACATCTTCAAATTGCTCACTAGACACCTTTATGGTGTTGAAGAGCATGAAGATGCCTGATTCATTGAATGCTACTGCAGATGCAAACAAGACCATTGATGAGTGCAGAGATTGGTGCTTAAAGAATTGTTCTTGCACAGCATATGCTATGCTCGGGGCGACTGGTTGTGCAACTTGGTTCGGTGATTTGTTAGATATTAGGGTGGTTTCAACAGAACGTGGTGATCTTTTTGTTCGGCTTCCTTTTTCTGAGATAGGTAAGTATTGATACAAGCATCAATATACTAATGATGAATATGGGTCATTAAGTTATCAAGAAACTGTAACCAATTTATTTTTCATTGTGTATGCACATAAGCACATGTATATTCACAGATCTAAGTTGTCATAAAACTCGATTTGATAAACGTAATATTATGGTTCTTAGTTTATCCTTGAACTCAATTGACATTATTATAATGTTTTGTGCAAAAAAATATTATTTGTGCTGTAAGTTTTAATCATGGTTATCATTTAATTTTTGTGAGAGGATAACGGGTGCTATAATGTTTCAGCATCCACTAATATAAATCAAAGTCTCCAAATAGAGTCGTCCTACATGTTCATCTAGTTTGCAAAGATATTCTTTCTGGTAGTTAAGATTGAATATTTACACAATATTCAACTCTCTGTTAGCATTCAGCTCTTTACAATATGCCCAATCAACCTGTGCATATGGCTATGCTCTTCCATTAAGCAGAAGGTTAACAAACCAAAAAAATATTGACATGCACTAAAATTTATTTCATTTTTGCAGAAATAAATTCCTTTTGCATGAAGATAATTTTCTTTCTTATAGAGTTGTGAATCTCTTTTGGCGAAAGTTATAATGCTTTGAATTCTATAGCAGGCTTCAATGGACGCAATAACCACGAGAAACTTCTTTTTGCGATCATCATTCCATCTGTCCTTGGTTTTCTTCTACTTTGTGCTGCTCTGCTGTTATGTTTCAAGAAAAGAATTGAGAATCAAGGTATATTTACAACATAAGATCATATTTTACACTCAAACAAAGAATTCAAATGGAGTTAGTTCATTTATCAACTCTTCATGATCCAGAATATGCACTGGTTAATGTTTCATATTCTTAGAATACAAAGAATGAAGGTTGGGAACTTCTTCTTTCCACATTACATTAGCATTAACAATGTTGTTACCTTAATTGACTAAGAAAAAAGGAGGGAGAAAAAAAAATAAAACAGTATGTGAGAATTAATAGAGTTTTGCCATTAAACTTGTATAAGCTAACATTTCGATACATGAGAAAAGATTTTAGGAGCGATTTTTGTCAGTTCATATAGAAAATATGTCATCCTAAGTGGTCAGTATGTTATGTTTAATTAGTTGTCCAACCAAAAGCAAAACAATCCCACACCATTGAAAGTGGAGAAGATGAGTCGGAGTTACCTTTATTTGGGTTGATTACCATCAGAGATGCCACCAAGGACTTTGCTGCTGACAATATACTTGGAAAGGGAGGCTTTGGCATTGTTTACAAGGTATTAAACCTGTATATATAAACATCGATTGTAGATTTTCCAAAAATAGGATATTGCTTCCAATGAGTTATGGAAGAATCATTTCTTTTCTTATATATGTGAAAATTCAAAGGGTGAATTAGGAGATGGACAGAAAATTGCAGTAAAGAGATTGTCAACAGGTTCTGCGCAGGGCGTAAACGAATTCAAAACTGAGGTTATGTTAATAGCAAAACTTCAACACAGAAATCTTGTACGACTTCTTGGATACTGTGTTGAGGAAGACGAAAGAATTCTGGTATATGAATACATGAAAAATGGCAGTTTGGACGCCTTCATATTTGGTAAGTCTTCTCCCATTTATATTACAGTTTGGGTGTGAGTTCTTCACATATTATACAACAGAATGAAGGTTGCACTGATGGAAAATTTTTCCTTAATTACTTACTGTTATGTAGTGTGCTAATTGTGTATGGTTTAGTCATATCATATACATGAAAGCAATCTCTACAGTTTACTAAATGGGGAAGAGTAGTATTGTTGTTATAGATATCAGTAAGACATCAAATATAATCTCAAAAATCGAGCCAGTTTCATTGTGCATGCTACTTATTCCATAAATTCTAGAATATTAATTATATAATTGATTCATATATCACTTGTCAAATTATTAGATAAAAAAAAGAGTGCACTATTGAATTGGCAAGAACGTATTGATATCATACAAGGAGTTGCTAGGGGACTGCTTTATCTTCATCAAGATTCTAGACTGAAGATTATCCATCGAGATCTGAAGACGAGCAACATTCTTCTTAATGAAGCTATGAATCCCAAAATTTCAGATTTTGGCATGGCACGAATCTTAAAAGGAGGTCAACTTGAAGAATGCACAAGGAGGATAGTTGGAACTTAGTGAGTTCAATCTGAAACATCTATTGCTTTTAACATTTCTTGAATGAAACTTATCAAGATTGGTTTTTGTTCAAATTTGCAGTGGATACATGGCTCCAGAATATGCACTGGATGGACTTTTTTCAGAGAAATCTGATGTCTTCAGTTTCGGTGTGATAGTAATACAAATCTTAAGTGGAAAAGGAAACAGAGTTATGACCCCAGAAGAAGAACACAATAATCTTTTGGATTATGTAAGTGTAGAAAGCGAGTTCTTTTACAAACATCGCCTATAAAACTTGAACTTTAACTACTTTGTATTGCTTTTATGAATTGGCATCTGTAGGCTTGGAAATTGTGGAATGAAGATAAAAGCTTGGAACTGTTAGAAGAAGCAATTGGAACTTCATACTCTACTTCTAAAGTGCTCAGATACATCCAAGTTGGTCTGTTGTGTGTACAAGAAAGTAGCGAAGACAGGCCCACGATGACACAGGTGGTGCTGATGTTAGCTAATGAATCTATAATAGTTCCTCTGCCTAAGCAACCTGGTTTCTGGTCTGATGCTAAGTCTACAGAACAATCACAAGTTGTGGTTACTAATGAAGTAACACTGACGGTGCTCGAAGGTCGATGATGCACACTGTTTGGTATCTCTAGAAAATCCCAGGAGATAAATTGTAGGGAAAGTCAAAGAAACATCTACTCTCCCCCTCTTTCTTTCATCATTATCAATTTTTCCTGTTGAAAAAATGACTTTATGACTAAGTGTCATATTTATATTTTTTTATGATGGAAAACATTGAGAAGATATCTGTGGATGTTAAAATGGGACAAGTGTGTGAAAGTTTTAAAGTCAAATTATATACACTAAAATTCAACTTAATATTTGTATATGTTCCCTTATAGTAGTTGTAGTTGTTGGTTCAAAGGTTTCACCCCATGTGTTTTGATGATAACAAAAGTATGTGATTAAAGGTGTTTAATTGTGTATTAAGTTGTGCAGCTCACAGGTTCAAAACTAAAGAAAATGGACTTCTCAGACAGAGCGGTCGACCGCTATGAAAAGCACTTCAAAAGACTGGTCAGATCGATACAGCGGTCGACCGGTCCGTCAAAGCGGTCGACCGCTCCGCATCACAGAAGCGAAGCTGCTCTGGACTGAGAAATGGTCGACCGCTCCAGGACAGCGGTCGACCGGTCTGCCGCAAATAGATACCTTTCTTTGTCAAAGCGGTCGACCGGTCCATCGTAGCGGTCGCCCGCTCCGGCCACAGAATGCGGAGAAAAGACTAGTTTTGTAAAAGGGTTCTTCTCCCTATTCGGAAAGAAGAAGTTGATAGTGAAACTCCGAAGTTCTCAAGGTGTGAGAAGTCGGAGCGGGGACGTAGGCCAAGGAGTTGGGCCGAACCTCGTCAACAAATCTTCTTCTTGTGTTTGCATCTCTTTTCTCTTGCATTTATCTTTAATTTGTTAAGTGATAATCTATCTTGTGTTAATTGTCGCAAAAACGTTTTTACACCAATTCACCCCCCCTCTTGGTGCCAAGTGATCCAACAATAGTTAGTTCTGTTATCTTTTTACATATTAAAAAATCATCTCATTTTGATATATAAAAAAAAGTTTTATATAAAATAGTGAAGATTTTCTAAGTTTAAAGTAAAATCACATCATTGAAATAATATTTTTCTCATCTAGATTGAGCAATGAATAGATTGAAATGTAGATAACATTTTTATCTTTCCAAAGAAACAAGAATCACATATTTCGGATATATGTGCAGAGAGTTATGACTAAAATAGTGAAGGTTGTGTGAACTTAAGAAAGTCGATTGAACCCACATATGAAGTCGGTCGAACCCCATTGAAGTCGGTCAAACCTCCACAGAACAGTATGCTAAGTCGGTTGATGCACACTTGAAGTAGGTCGATCCATGTTCGACTGACCTTAGTCTCCAACACTAACGGCTAGTTCCTGCACAAGGTCGGTCGACCGACCTTAGTTTGAAAAAATATTATTCGAACTTCAATGAGATATTTGACTTTCTTCCCGTTAGATTTGAGTCGAGCTATGAAAAAGTTGTAGATAATCTTGTTAACTTTCTACATAATAAAAAATGAACTCAATTGGACATCTGTGCGAGAAATTATGGCCAAAATAGTGAAGGAGTATATTTGAAAAAAAGTTAGAACAGCTAGTTTTTTGACCAAGAAGAAAGCAACGGTCATATTGATAGAAGACACTTGTAAAAAAGCTTTCAAAATACTAGAATGAAATGAGGCTTCTAGTCAAGTTACATTTGTAAATCAAATTTGAAGCTTCGTGTGCTTAGATTTGTAAATCTTTCTCTATTTTTTAGTGGTGAGCACAAATTGTAAAAGAGAGATCAAGAGTATTCTTGTTGAGTGTGAGCTCCTTTGTAAAGGAGGTTTCCATCTTACCTCTCGGGCTAGAGAAAAAATAGGGAAGTGCTCATTTAAAAAAAGGTTTACCTTACCTCTTGAGTAAAGAAAAGGTGTCGGGTGCCGCTATAAAGGGTTTTCTTGCCCTATTTTGAAGAGAAGAAAAGTTAGTGGATCTCCAAGGATCTCAAAGTTGAGAAGTCGGAGCGGGGACGTAGGCGGTAACTGAACCTTGTCAACAACTCTTGTATCTTGAGTTTGCATTTCTCTCTTACTTGCTTTACTTATTATCTTGTATTATCACTTATATTATTGTTGCACTTATTCTTGATCAAGGACTTTTGAATTTGAGCTTTGTGATAATCTGATTTTGAACTTGTGCGTTTATTTTATGAAATCAATTTAAAGTTTTTATTACACCAATTCACCCCTCCTCTTGGTGCCAAGTGATCCTTCAATTGGTATCAGAATTTGGTCGCCCTTTATTTAAAGATTTAACAATCTTAAAGCATGACACAAATTTTTAATGAAGGTCAATCTATTTTTTATCCATCGAGCTTTAATGATTCATTATTTTCTCATTAGAAAATTCGTATGAAAGCATATCTATGTTCTATTGATTTTGATATGTGGGAAATAGTTGAAAATGATTTTGAAAAGCCAAAGAAGATTTTAAATGGTGTTCCTATTGATCTTTTCTTTTTTTGAATACGGTGACTTTTAAATTTCACATGCCAAACTTGATTCTAAAACCCAAAATGCAGTCTATTGTGCTTTAAATATATAAAGCCTAAATCTTATTTCTACATATTCTACATCTCATAAAATTTTGCTAGATTTGTTATTTAGATACGAAGAGAGTGAAAACAAGGTAAATTCTACATCCAACGAAAATGACAACTCCACATCTACTAAATCCGAGAGTGATCCTTCCTTGTGGTTAATGGCAAATGATGAGATAGTCTCAAACTTTTCTTGTAGTGAAAATAGTGATGATGACGTTGATCTCAATTTTGATGTTCATAAAAAAAATTCTTCTCTAATTCAAAATCATGTTTCACTTAAAAAAAAATGAAAGTTTGATGAATGAGATTAATGCAATAAAAAAATAATTTTGAGCTATTAAAGAAAGAAAAAAACTGCATGCTTAGAATAAAAATGAAAATATGAGAAAGAAACTTGATTCTGTCAATCATATTCATGCTTTGTATTGAGTGCTTGAAAATAAAAAAATTAAAGTTGCATGAGATTTTGGAGAAGAAAGATATTTTTATTCAAAAATCTTTGGATGATAATTTAGTGGTGATAATTCTTTGAAATGCAATGTTAGTGTGCAAAATCATTTTCATATAAAGAAAAAGTTGCACAAGTTGGAATACAAGCAAAAACAACAAAATCATTTTTTTAGAAAGAAAAATAATTTGAAAAAGTCTCTTGAACCCTCTTATGACTATTCTACAAAACTAGGTATGCTAATATGTATTCATTTAAACTAAATGTATCTCATTATGATAAATTAGAGTTCAAGTATGCTCATGATTATTTCTTAAAACCATCTATTACTTGTCATTATTGTAGTGTCCATGATCATTATGTGTTTGAGTGCAATATTAGAAAATATATGAATAAATACATGAAAATGATTTGGATTCCAAAAGAAACTAAAATTAATTTTGTTGGATTCAAACTAGCTTGGTTACCAAAAGATAAATTATATTTTTGTAGGTATGCGTCACTCACATTATAAAAGAAAAATACTTGGACAATGAAAGAAGAGGATCATGATGCTCCCAAGTTACAAATAAAGAGTGATTGTCCATATATGACATTGAACAATGTCACATGAGATATATTTTGATCTTATACACAAGAACTACAAAATAAAATTTAAATGTTATTCTAATCATTGATGCTTTAATAAGGATCATAATATGTTTGTGTGATTTCACGCTTGTGAGATTGAATATGTTATAAGACACAAATGTTAAAATGCAAAATATATTATATTTTATTCAAGCTTGAGTAACATTGTTTGAATAATATTTCATTATGTATATAAGAATTGCAAGCTTAGCTTTACATATATATATTTTTGTTAATAAAAAAATGCATTATTTTTATATGTGTGAATTGAAAGCATTAACATGTTTAACACATATACGATTTTAACTTATATATTGTTAATTTTGCTCAAATCCAAATAAGTTTGTGATCTTTGAATCGTGATGTGAATTTTAAGATATGATTTTGATTGATATAATTTTATTTTTATCACAACCTATTTGCTTGAAAATTCACATGACAAATCGTTATTGAAATTGACTTTATGAATCTATTTGAGAATATCTTATATTAAAAATCATGTGATGAGTTTTCCTCCCATGAGTTTTTAACTTTAATGAAAATTCATCATGAATTTATAAGAAGCAAAGTTGGCCAAGGAGATCATTTACAAATTGATATATACATATCTAATTTAGCTTACTTTGTATAATCATTTTTATAAAATCTTTTGACATGATCGTTATCTTTTAAAATTCTATAATTCATGTCATGCAAAGAAAGCTTGTTTCCCATCATTTATAGTTATTCACAAAAGATCTAAATATGAAAATTTTATGTATTATTATAGTTGGTTATCTTGAAAAAGGATAAAAGAAGAGGAAGCACATTAGGAGAAAAATATTTATTTTTTTATTGCAAATTATGTCAACCCATGAGTGACTTGCTTATTCAAATATTATTTGCAATAAGAATTATATTTATACCTCATGGGAATTATATGTGGACACATAATCACCTATGCTTGTTATATTCTCTTTTTATGTCTATTTTATACATAAGACTTTATAAGTTACATTTAATTCTTTTATATATATGTGTGATGATACTTAACAATATTTGTGCTTATATGAGTATGTTTATTTCAATCTTTAAATTATCATCTTGACATTATATTATTACATTTTTATATGTCTAAATTTGATTTGATTGATGATTTAATGAATGATCACTTTATGTTGAATTATATATTTTAAGATACAAAAATTGAAATATCTATTGAATGATTTTATTTGTGCCCAGAACAAATTCAAGGATTGAATATTTAAAAGAAAGAATTTTTTAATGAACAATATTTTCTTTTGATTTCTAAAAAGAGTTTCCTTGATTAAATGCTTGAACTCTCATATATACATTATATATGACACTTGCTTTAGACTTTTTAAAATGCAAGTGGTATTTTTGTTTTGATAGTTTAAAGATTAAATATTGAATATTTTCTAAGTGCCAAAACATATCTATATATGAAATTGAAAACTGTGATAAGATGTTACATAAGGTCTCGTATAAGAAATTTTCTCTCAAATATGAAAAAAATAAAATTTCTTTGATATGAAATGCACAAATTTAGGGGGAGCTTATCCTTTTGTTTGGAAGTTTATTTATACTATTATATGCATCACCTAAATCTTTTGACATGATAATCCTATTTAGAAATTTGAAAATTCTTATGACATAAAAAGAAAGAACTTTTTAGCACATATGGATGGACAAAATTAAATTAGAGAAAGATTTAACTTGAAATATACATGGTAGATGAATGAATTATTTTAAACTTCATGATTTGTTTATTCAAAGTTGATATATTTGTGCGCATATATGATTATCTCCTCCATTTTTTGAAAATCATTAGTTAAGAAGAAATTTTTGCATATTGGTCACCTTTTTTTGAAACATATCTATTGTGGAAACATATTGAATACACATGAATGGTATTAATTTAAAAAATCCTTTGAAGATTGAAAAGAAATTTTTAAGGAGAAATCAAACTGTGAAAATGATACATTAATTTTCTTTGACTTGTGACGTGATACATCAATAGTTATATGTATGATCATTTATTTTCTTCACTTGTCATGAAAAGAAAAATATATTTGTACTCTCATCTTTGTCATTATTGTTATGCTTATAAATGTGAGAATATTTTTATGACAAAAAAAAATGTGAACTTGATGCATATTTAATGAGTTTAAATCATACATTTCTTGAACCACAAACTAATTGAAAACAAACAGTCATTTTTGCCTATTGCTTATTACTTAAAAATTATTTATGCATTGTTATTTGGATTAGATTATTTAATTAAAAATCAGAGCTCATACAATACTTACATTATTTATTTATGCAAAATTATATGATGAATTTGATAATGCCAAGTGAGCCTATAAGTATACATAGATTAACTTTTTAGGCTAGAACCTTGACATTATGATCATATGACTATATTTATGGCTCTATGAGTTATTTGTTTATAAGTTGAACTATGTTTTGATCATTCACTTTGAAATGTCAAAATGGTGCTTATGCTTACATGATATTAGGAATAAAAAATATTTTGAAAATTCTAATCATTATAAGTAATTTCTTAAGTATACTTTTGGACATCATGATGATAATAAGTACATAAGTATACTTTGCTTATGAACTTTTGCACTATCAAATGAGCCTCGAGTCCAAGGATTGATATGTTTATGACTTGTTACACTGTAAGGCATATGAGTGTATATGCATTCACCGTGGATAAACTTTATTTCACTACAAGAAAATTCACAATTTGCAATGGCTCCTTCGTCGCATTTCTGTCGCAAAATTACTCGTCGCAGATTTTTTGCAACGGAAATGTCACCATATAGTGTAATACTTTCGTCGCAAAAAATTTGCAATGAGTGTTTTTGCAAGGAGGTACCGTCGCAAATTATGAATTTTCTTATAGTGTTTGCGTATCTTTTCGATCATATTGGTGTGATTTGGAAGTCAATGCATAAGATCTAGTATGATAGTCTAACTTTACATTTATGCATGTGGTTAAGAGAAATATATTTTGCCAATGATTATAATTGTTATGCTTGATTATTAACCTAATTGACTTGTTGATGACATATTATTATCATAGTAAAAATTTCTTACATTTCTTACAATAAAATGTATGAACTTAATATTAAACTAGTATGTTATTGTCGTCTCAAGGTTTTATGCAAAATTTTGATTGTACGAAATTCCTTGAGTTTTATGTTTTGTCCATAGATGCTAAGATTTTATATTAAACAACAACAAAGCCTTATCCCACTAGGTAGGGTCGACTATATGGATCATACGACGCCATTGCGCTCTATCAGTAACCAAATTTTTAGGTATATTATTCGCTAATAGATCTCGTTCTATTAGCTCGCCAAGTGTTCGCTTTGGTCTCCCTCTCCCTATTTTAATCGGATCTAGATTGTTTGCTCTACCCTCCTTAATGGCGCATCTAATGGCCTTCTCTGAACATGACCAAACCACCTCAAACGATTCTCTACCATCTTCTCACTAATAGAGGCCACTCCGACTCGTTCACGTATATGGTCATTCCTAATCTTATCCTTTCTAGTATGACC
>LTAE01002209.1:18340-28789 GCA_001647135.1 Pontederia paniculata | reverse complement strand
GGGGGGGGGGGGGGAGAGAGAGAGAGAGAGAGAGAGAGAGAGAGAGAGAGAGAGAGAGAGATTCTGATGTGGTCCCTTGTTCTATTCTGGCTTGGCAAAATGAAAAGGGTAGTAAAAGATAATCCAATTCAATCCTTTAGGACAGTCACTGACCAGAATGCATCAACTAGTTAAGATAAGCTAGCAAGTTGAAGAGATATAACTAAATCGACTTTTTTATGCTTCCTTCATATCAATCATCATACCCCCTCCTACTTTTCCATAGCCACTAAAACTTTTGATGAAGATTTAATTCAATTCAAGATAGAAATATTAAATAATTAATTATTCACAACGACAATTTTTAAGAGTTCAATATCTCTAAGAATATCAGTACAAGCCTTCAATCTTGTGACTTTTTAAGACCGGAACCAAACTTTTTGATGAAGTATTGAAAGTTTATCCATCTTTTATTGAGCTTTCAACGTAAACCTTGGCTAAACCATATAAATCTTTTTTTTTTTCATCCACCAATAAAACACTCTACGAAATCATTTCTGAAAATTCAAAGTCCGAACTAATAACCTCAAACACATGATCCGAAGAAAGAGGTGAGGGTATGGTTTATATTCCTATATCTATATAACCTCGTCCAGCTGGTAAGCAATTTAATCAGGTAGTCTGCCTTGGTTTGAGTTGGGTTCTGCGATCACAAACCAATAAAAGTACGCACCAGTGACAAGTTGCCATGTCCACCCCCACCCCACCCTAATGAAGCAGCTGCCCACCACCCCTCACCATTCATCATAACTTTACTTATCTGAAACAGTCGCCACCCCTGCCAACAACTTGAACAACGCAGCAGCCACAAATACCCCTAACAAAGTCCTGCTGCTGCTATTACTAACTACTGCTACTACTAATTTTGGAAGACGAATGCTCCAATTGAAATTTTTCCCTTTTTTTCAGTTGTTAATATCAAGGAATTTTTTTACTAAATGTTCATTGGAAAAAAAAAATTAGTAAAAAAATATTTTTTATTTATATATTAAACAAAGAAGAAAAAACTCAAGGGTCATTAATGGTGGAAGGAGGCAAACAAGGTTGGGGGACCCGGAGGAGAGATGGGGTGAGGGGGAATGAATGACTTCCAAATCCAGGCGGTGTCTACCCCATCACTCAACAAAAGCTGCCCCGTAGAAGGTGCGGTGGAGACAACTTTTTGGCCCAGCAAGCAGGCCAAACAAACCCCTCCTCCCCCTCCTCCTCCTGTACTAATCATAACGCCAAGACCATGACAGGAAAGAAACATGAGAAAAGTTCCAGAGAAAAAAGAGAGAGGGATGAAAAGTGCATCCTGCAAAGCCTCAAGAATTTAAGCAACTCTTCACCTTCCCTCTCTTTCTCTCTCCTCGCTATTTGGCGCAGTAATATATATATATATATATATATATATATATATATATCCATAGGACTGTTGGCTACTGTGCTACCACGTACTTTATCCAGTACATAAAAGCAGTGAATTAAGTTTTAGCACATGTAAACTATGTCTGTCCACTTACACAGTGACGGCGTGGCCGCCGAAGGTGTAGAGAATGTTGGTGGCGCCGGTGAAGTAGAGCACCAGTTTTGTCGGCCCCGAGTGCATCACGCCGTCTACCTGCACATATATGCGTGTGCTTTCTTACATATCATGATCCCATGCTGATTAAAATCCTATTAAGCATGATTAAGGAGTTAAAAATGTGAGACCTGTCCGTGGGCGAGGGAGGCGATGGCGAGGTACCAGGCGGTGTAGGTGGTCATGCCGAGGCCGAGGAAGGACCAAATCCGGTAGTTGTGGAACGAAGGGATGAACACCGTCGTCGCGCAGCACGCTCCGAATATGTACGTCCATGTCCGCTTGTCCAGACGGTCGTTTATGTAGTATATGTTACTGTTCATACGTATTGGTGACGCTTACTCACCCAAAGTCTCAAACCATATATATATGGACCAGTTAAAAGTTTCCATTTGATTAGTACAACATGTCAACATATATACCTGGCACAGGCGATCAGCTGGATGACAGAGCCGAAGAGGAGGAAGGTACAGTTGAAAGCGAGGCCAATGGCTTTCCAGTAAGGCCCCAGCAGCCCATCGAGCACCTCGAACCACTGCATCCAAATTTTAATTCAATTATTTTATTTTTGTGTGGAATTATTGAGTAGCAAATGCTGACAGGCGTCATCGTCAATTCTTCTCCAGGGCCAGCGGCAGATAATTGAATGGATAGTTTGATAGATTTGTGGATAGAGATAGAGAGCATGGGTGTCAAAAGTTACTGTGCAATATGCTGAAAGAGGTGTGATCTAATTCAATATTCTTCCTAATCTTTCTCACAGATCTGGTCTGAATTCGGTGGATGGGCAATTCGGTAGAAAGAGACTTAATTACCAACAAAGCAGAGCAAAGAACCGAGGAGTGTGGAAAAAGAAAGTACAGGAAAAGCAGAGAGAGAGAGAGAGATTGAAAGAAGAAGGAAATGGATGAATATGAACCTGGATGACGTGATTCTTGAAGCTGACGTTCTCCTTCTCCTTCCTGGAGCGGTACTCGATGTAGAGGACGCTGATGATGTACGCCGTCCAGCTGCCCATGAACCCGTAGAACAGCTGCAGGAGGATCCCCGACAGCATCCCCAGCTGCGAAAACGAGTATGGCAGCGTCAGCAGCACCTGGGCGACCTGCAACACGAACACATACATGTAGACACGCATGAATCCATCTGGTTGATACATGGATGGATGGAACGATCAAACATGGAGCTCTTCTGGGGATGATACAAAAGAAAGGCGCCTACTTGGTTGGACGCGCAGCTGAACCAGGCGTCCCACGCGGAGCCGCCGTGCCACAGGAAGCTCTTCATGTTGAACATGGCCTCCTGCTGCTCTTCGAGTTCGCCCTTGGCCACGCCGCCATTTGCTTCCTGCTCCGTCTCGTTCAGCGCCGAGGCCACGATTGATTCCTCCACTTGCTTCTGCCCCGTCATCTTTCCTTGGATTTGTCAGAAGCTGGACACGAGCACAGCAGAGGGAAGTGGTCAGTACACAGTACTAATGGAGCTTGGAAGAAAGAAGCCCTGCAGCAGGCGCAGGAACAGGGGGGAGAAGAAGAGAAGACAAATAACCGAAGAAGCTTTCAAGAGCAATTATAACCAGAGAACAACGGAACTCCTTTCTTGCAAAGGGCGTAACGTCTTCCCTTTGAAACTGAGTGAGAATAAATATGCAAAGTTTCTGAAGAAAAAAAAAAGGCAGAACAGAGGGAGAGAGATGAAAGATGTGCAGAAGAAAGAAACTTGTATATATTTATTTTTGAATTGGAGAGAGGCAAAGGCAAAGGGAGTGTGTACTTGTTTTATTCTCCTTAAACACAGCAAAGCGGGCAATTAGTAACGGCAGAGGAGAGTGACAGAGAGAAGGGATGAGAGAGAAAAATAAAACGGACAAAGAGCACAGTCCTACGGCTACCTTTTACTTCTTCTCCCTTTCTCACTCTCTCTCTCTCTCTCTCTGTGGCTCTGCGTTCTCTTGGTCAGAACTCCGAGCCTTTAATTGTGCTCGCAGCGTAGCAGCAGCTAATGAGCAGCGGCAGCGCAGTTGTCGCTGTCGTCGTCGTAGTCGTTGTTCCGCCGAGCGCCCAAACGCGCGCCGCAGAGCAGCCGAAACCGAATTGAATGCTCACACCTCGACGGAAGAGAAAGTATCGAGTAGTGATGGCAGCCTTTGCCGAATGCTCTCTCTCTCTCTCTCCTTCTCTCTCTCTCCTTCTCTCTCTCTCTCACCAACACACACAGAGTGAAAGCAGAGGAGAGAAATTAAGAGCAGATGCAGTGGAACAAAGACCAAACGCTTGCAGGAAGAAGGAGGAGGAGGAGGAGGGGTAGAATCAAATCTTCTAAATCTGATTCCTAGAGGTGATTGATGGTGGAATCAAGGATCGAATTGCCAGAAAGGAAAGGGAGAGGGGGGCATCAAACTGGATGCTATGAAGATTTAATACTGAAGGAGGGAGGGAGGGCTTCTTCTTCCCAGTTCGTATCAGTTCAGTTTTCCCCTGCTCTTGCTCTCTGCTTTATGGCTCAAAACAAGTGAGAGTGGGAAGGAATGGGCAACGCAGGAACGAGTGAGAGAAGGAGAGAGAGAGAGGTCATATTAATATAATTAACTCTCTCTCTCTCTCTCTCTCTCTCTCTGCAAATATTTGGTAGAACAATAAAACGAAGAATCCGCCGTTATCAATTACCCAGTTAAAAAAATATTTACATTAATTAGGAGCAAGCTAAGGGCAGTAATAATGAGGATTCGGTGCTTATTCGGGCAATTAACTATTTCTAAAGTGATTAGCAAAAGAATGTTCATATATAACCCGGAGACTTTATGATTTGAGAAGGCATAATATCTTAGTTAAGTTTTGTTATATGAAAGAGGAAGATATGACCATCTTTTCTTAAGATTGTCCTCAAAATTACTATCTTTAACTCTTTTTTGGGGGGTTATAGAACTATTATAGTGAAAAATAAATTAGTGTACCAAATTTCACAAAGAAAATTGAATTTGGAGTCAGCTTGGTTCATAAGTTGTTTGTCATTGAGTGCACAAGTCAAATAAGAACTTATATTTTAATTAAGTTTGATTTGCATAATTAAAATTATATTTTTTTCTCAACTTGGGATTTGAATTATAAATTCATTAATTTAGGTGACACTATATTTTTATTAGTTACGTGTTAATAAATTTAGAAGTTAATCATATTTTTTTAGTTCAGAATATGTTGGAAATTCATGAGTCAAAATGTGTTAGTGCATCATTTCTCTCTTTTTCTCTCTCTATTTCTCACTCATTCAGATTATGTTTGGGGGCTTCTCCACATTTACATATTCCGTTTAATTTAATGATGTGCCCTCATATACAATGAATATATTCATTTCTTTCTGCTTCAATAACTAAACTTATTTTGCACTTTATTACTCTTCTTTAGGTCTTTGCAAGCTAAGGGAAAAAATAATTTAAGAAGTAAATTAGAAAAAAAATTGTAATTGATCTTTATGAGAAGTTTTTTTTTATCATCATGCTTAACAGTTGAGGAGACCAACCAATCCTGCCCTTCAAAATTTCATGAGCCATGAGACGAGACAAATACCCCCAAACAAATGCACCAAGTTTTTTGAGATTTATTGGTGATACGATCCAAAATTTTAGGTAAAACAATTAATTGTCGAGACAAAAAGATTCTAGAATTTTGTTTTACGTAAAATTACTGATATTTTGTGTGCACTAGCTATTTTTTCCCAAGTTTTTTTTCTTATTTTTTAACACGGAATGAACTATAAGCCATTCTCTTTTGCACTTCATTGGGAGATCAAATTTGGCCTTACATAAATCATGCACAAATGACCAATCAATTTTCTTAACAGAAATAAAATATAGAAGGTATAACATCATAATCTATAAGTTACCATCATTATTTAAAATTTATTAATATTTGACTAATTTAATTTGAAGAAGACAAACATGATGTATTTGTTTGATTCGAATTCATAAGTATTAACTCTCGCATCCCAACTTAAAATTTAGATAATTTTTTATTAAACGAGTCAACATAGATTGAAGAAAAATCTTTATTTGTTAATTTCTATCATAATGTCTCATAAATTAGACTTGATCTATTTCATTATGATTATGATTATATGTAATTAATTTTTGAATTAATTGAACAGTAAAAATTGCATTTTGTAATGGAGTGTTACCTCATTTCCTCTTTGAAAAATAAATAAAGCAAGTAGTCTTTAGCTATCAAGATTGGTAATCACATGAATGGTCTTAACTACATATAGCTAGGGAGATATGATAAATCTGTAAATCAATATTGATTAATTGGTTGTGGTCCAAGCATTATATACATTAAAATGTTTGAATGACATCCATATATCCATACCTTTTAATTGGTAATCAAATCAATCATCCAATTAGTACCATTCAAATATTGTAGGACCCCTGCAAATGCCATGTATCTTCGATCCTTAATAACTCAAATCACTCGGCGAGACAGTTAAGAGCCCTCCCATGCTTCTATGGGGACCTCATCCATTTTTTTGGATCCACCACTTCAAGCAGCCAAAGCAGCACACATAAATGAGTCACCCACTCACACTATATATCCTCTATCTTTTTTTTATATTTTGTAAGCTTTTGTTGCATTTACTTAGTCCTAGGGAGAAAAACTTAAATACTATTAAAGATTCAATTACATATATATATATATATATATATATATATATTATTGGTGTACTTTATATGAATCTATATTGGAAATCATAAACGTTGATGATTAACTTTTGAACTACAAAAGTTCTCTTGAGCAATCCTTTTTTTGTTTTATTCCTATAACGAGAAATATGTTAGAGAAAAGAAATAGGATTTTTTTTGTATTAAATAACATTATTATACTTTGTGGAGGATCCTATTTGGTGAGAAATTTATTTTATCCTTGAATCACCATCAAATTGATCAAATATTAATAATATCAGATTTTAAATAATCCAAAAACGTTACTAATTGACCTCTTTATTTTCAGTGAAGATTATTGGCTGAGTGGGGATAATAAAATATGTTAGAAGATTATAGAGTCCTTTGTCAATTTTTCTTCTTTAATGTTGGAGTTGGATCCTTTCACATTGATTTGTGCTTCATACCTCTCTCTTTTATCTCTCTCCTCCATTTCCAATGAGATTGTGGGGGAATTATGAGCTCCAAGTTCCAAATAAACAACGCACACAGACGCGCACTCGGGCACATCTGGTTCTCTTCTCGTTCTCTCACTTTTTATTTGATTTTGTGCTTAAATTTGGCTTGCCAATTAATTACCTCAAATTCAGGATTGATCTCACAGAATTCCAATAGCTGTTGCCTGCATCTTTCCGTCTTAACCATGATGATAAGATGCCATGACTTTTCTCGCCCCCTTTTATTGCGCCCAATGGCTCCTCCCAACTTGGCTTTTTAAGTGGACATGTAATGATTAATGGCCGGATTTGGACGCAATACCATGTGGTTGAGGTGGTGGAACTCCTGCCCATGGGTGGTGGGGGAGTGAGAAAGAGAAAGTGAAAGAATATTAATATTGTTCAATCACACACATTTATAATATATAATAAATCTCTTGATCTACTCTATATATGACTTTAATTTGAGGAATTAGCACTAATGTACAGCTTCTCTTTTCCCTTAATTTTGCAAGATTAATTGCTATTTTTTTTGTAACTAGTAGGTTCCTATTAATCTATTTTTTTAAAAAAACTCAATAGAAATGACATTTGAACCAAATAGTCAATTAATCTAATGTACTCTTTCCACACAACCACAAAAGAAAGAAGCTTGGCCCACATCCTCCTTTCTCTCAGCTTGGATCATTATCAGTAATATAATTATATGTTTATGCTGTACTCTTAACTATTCTTAATTTTCAGGGGAGACAAACCATGTGAAACTCCTCAAATTAGTTAAGAGCCTTTGTACAAATTAATTTAGAAAAAAAGAAAAAAAAAAGAAAACTTAACTAATTAAACACAGGTACTCCCAGATGCTTAAAGTTATCAATGAGGATCTTGTGCCCATTATGTAAAACTATTTCTCTCTCTCTCCTTTTGTTTTTTTTTTTCTCAAGTACTGCTGTAATCGTATGTGTCAAAGATGGTGTTAGTGATTACGGGCTCAGTTGGCTCCCTTAAACTGGACCTGCCGGATGAAGAATCTCTTACAAAAGGAAAATAAAATTATAAAGAGAATTAATTATGGAGAGGGTCCCAAAAGGTTAACAAAAGGAAAAAAAAAGGAAACAGATAAGGAGACGAGTTATGCCTTTTGAGATAATTGATATATGATTATATATATATATATATATAGTAGGGACGAACCAGGGCGATCCCAGCTACTTCATCTCTCCTCTCTTACACTCTCTCACTAGTGTAAATTAAATTAAGCTAATGTACCTAGGCGTCCTATTAATTATATATGATGATTGATTGCGTGATCTAATCAATGTATAATTATGAAGGAAAGAATGCGTTAGGAATATGTAATCCTTAATCTTTGGGGGACCCGGTTAATTTAGATACGGCAAAAGTTGGCCAGATAGATTAGATATATATTCGGATATCGTCGTATCCATCGGGAGATATCTATGATATGACATTGTGTAACCAAATCAACATGATATATCCTGATACAAATGCATTATTATTATTGAAGTTTTCTGTTGTACTATTCAACAGTCTTTTGGATATCAGAATAAGGGTGAGCTTGTTTACCAATAAAAAGAGGTTGGATCAATGAAATTTGGCTTAGTAAGCAGATTGATCTCCGCACTGTTGTAGACATAATTAGGAGAAAACTTATATCTACTCATAATTAAATAGACAAATATTAGTATTTTTTCGATTATCACTAACTATTCGAGAAGCGATACGATCATCGAATTCCGACGACATTAACATTACACTGTGAATTAAAATCTCACCTCAGCATCCAGTCCAAATAATTTGATCCCTCTAGTTGGTGAGTTTTGTTTGAGACTTAAATTAGGATTGGCTAATTGATTGCTTAATATTTTTCCTCTAATACTTCGAAAGATGAGAGGTTAGACTTTGAAAGTGATTTAAGCCAGACCCAAATAAAAAAGTATGCATTTCTAATCTCGGAAGGCATGAATAAAAGTATCAACACTTTTATGTGTTTTTTTTTCTTGGGCATGGAGTTTGATATTTTCGTAACTTCATCAAGAGTGATCGATAAACTAAACTAAGCATGCATGGATTGTCTCATCTCCCCATCGACCGTGAATCGAGAGATCATGTAAAGTGAAGATGACTCTCCGAATTCAATGCTGCAAAACATAACGAGAAGGTTTGTGTTGCAGTAAGATATTATGGAGATTAACGCCATGCATCGATTAAGACCCAAAGCAACCTTATTATATCTCATACTTAACCTTCTTCCTCCTCTTGACCTTCACAGCTCAAGATCCAATGGACATGAGCATGCAATGCAGTGCACTGCAATGCAGGCGGCGAGTCCCGAGAGCACTTCAAAAAATATAACTTGTACGTAACATGGTCAATACTATATATTATTACTTTTTTAAAATATATTATTACTTACTTGTTTATATATCGCTAGCTTGCACAGTTGCATCGGCAAAATCTTAATTAATGTGTTGACCCACTTTTACCGCGAACTTTACTGTAAATATTAATTACATTTTGCTGTCCATTCAATCGATCGATTCAGTATCACACTCCACTAGAAAGATCTCCTCCGGCTTCAAAAGTCAGAACTTATTGCTTGCTACTTCTTATCTTACCTGCATGCATTTATTAATTGAACTTCTCGGAGTTCCTTCACCTATCATGCACCTGCCTCTATGTCTTGCTGCCCTTTCACATACATTATACATATATATGAGGGTTTTTTGATGTTGCTGCTGCATGCATTGCCTGTGCCTTCCCTTCTCCTTCATGTTCCATGTTCCAGTACAACGAGGCCTGGTACGGTACTCATTTCCCAACTCCATTGTTGACCTCGGGGCTCGGAGGGGTGGAGCTTTAATGTACATGCATGCAAAAATGTAAACGGGAAGAAAGAAGATTTAAGGACCTCGCAGCTGCATAATTACTAGTTTCTTGATTACTGCGTGCAGCTGTCTGCCATATATATGAACAGTACTGTGCGAAGGGATATAGAAATTAATGTGTTTTGTGTACGTAGTAGCTTCAATATTTACTGTGCCGCATAGCTAAGGAATTATATATATGTGTGTGTAGGACGACATGATTAAAAAACAATAGATCACACCAGCTGTGAGCATTGAAACTAAGGCGACTGCGGAATCAATATAAAACATCTATAGCACCTAGACAACGATCACCCTGTAACTTGCACTCTGAAAAAAAAAGGAAGAATACTTATCGACATTTATGACCTACATAAATGCTGATTCTTGAGTTTTGAAATGATAATACATAATGGAAATGGAGCTTATATATATATAGTTAATTAGATGGTTCTTTTTTTTATTTGTTTGATATCTTGCAATATATAGTCCGTTTGGGAGTCTCCCAAGCAATTGCTGTTGTGTTATATGTATATGTCCCTCAATTGATGACATGTGATGTATACAATACTAAATATAAATATATTGAAAGATGTATGATAACTCTAACTAATACTGGCAACCACTTGCATGCATGTTGGACTGATAAGATACGAGGGCTGCCGCGACTCCAACTGATGAGAAGATGCCGAGCATTTTTTTTCCTGGAAGTGGCCGTTGGTTTCAAGAAATGGGCATCTACACATCTCTCTCTCTCTCTCTCTCTCTCTCTCTCTCTATACTCTCTCTCTCTCTCTCATATATATATATATATAT
>LTAE01002209.1:0-10298 GCA_001647135.1 Pontederia paniculata | reverse complement strand
TGAATGACTCATGAGTCTTTAGAGGCTTCGGCAATAGGTCAGTGGAGGTGCACAGGCCACGACCGAAAAGGATGCTCGAGAAATCCATTTGTTGCAAGGCGGGGAGAAGGCCAGGCAACAGG
The DNA here is from genome assembly GCA_001647135.1 of Pontederia paniculata. Taxonomy (NCBI): domain Eukaryota; kingdom Viridiplantae; phylum Streptophyta; class Magnoliopsida; order Commelinales; family Pontederiaceae; genus Pontederia; species Pontederia paniculata. The sequence continues at coordinate 10,176 of LTAE01002209.1, read as the reverse complement.
AACTAGGTAGCAGCTGATCTAACAGTCTCCCATCATCATAAACACTGCGCTCCCAATCATTCAATGCATGACGGCCTCATCATTTATTTCGTGTGGATGATTGACCTTTATCTTGACCACATATTAGTCCTTAAGATTACATAAGCATTCCACAACATCTACTATTAACATAAAAATGATTCATCATCAAATACATATGAAACATAGTTGTCACGACCCGTGATAGATCTGTCACGGCCCGTGAAGACTCATCACAACCCGTGACTGGTCCATCACGGCCCGTGATGACTCTGTCACGGCCGTGATTGAGCAGTAGTAACATTCGTCATGGGTCGTTACGACCGTACCCATTCATACGGTTCGACCAAAATCCTTTCGGGATGGCCATTACGGTCGTCACGGCTCATTACGGTCGTATCCGTTCATACGGCTCGACTGAAATCCTCTCGGGATAAACATCACGGTTGTGTGCGCCGTATGCATTCCATCGTCACGGCCCGTAATCCCATTATTACGACCATGATACTCTCCATCACGGCCCGTGATGCATTCATCACGACCGTGATAGGCTTCAGAGCGTCTACTGCTTTGCGGCCATTGCCGTCACGACCCGTGACAAGTGGTCACGGCCGTGATACTCTCCATCACGGCCCGTGATGCATTTATCACGGCCGTGATGGGGCTTCAAAGTGGCGCCCGATTGTGCCTTCACGGCTGTTGCCGTCACGGCCCGTGACACATCCGTCACGGCCCGTGACGGGAAATTCCTGGGCAAGTTTCGCCCCGTTTCTTCTTCAAATAGAGCCAAGATTCTTCCCTTTTTGCATATTAATATATGGAGATCAATAGCCCTACGTTTTCTACATCATTTGATTTTAAAATCTACATTATATACATTATATCTTCATATAGAAATCCATTTCGAATAACTCCAAGAGGAAATCCTTCTTAGGGCATAAACATCATCTATTCATCATGGCGATTTAAAAATTAGAATCTATGACATACGATCCTCATCTCAAATCCATCATAATGTAATAAAATTCCTAGCATGCATCGATCTATCATGAAAACCTATTCTAAGGGGATCCGCCATGTTACATACTTGTTAGCCCATAAGTTCGTTGTCTCGTTCTTCCTCCATCCATTTCTGCGTTCATCTACGACGGTCCTTCTCCTAGCGTCGCTCTCCGTCCTTGATTCGCCTTTGTATTCTCTCTCGGGATCATCTTCTTCCTTGGATGGGAGGGGATGGGGAAAAGAGAAACTAGGGCCGGCTGGGGCAAACATGAGGAGAAAATAGAAGTGTCCAGGTTCAATGAACCAAATCAGAGATTCTGGAATTGCCTAATATTAGGGATTCTGAATCTGATTTTTCAGTTATGGTGATATATCTCTTTTTCTAATTTAAAAATCTGGGTGGTTACACAAAGAATAGAAAAAAATGCAAGCAATCAATGACGACAAAACGAAGAGGATTCCAACCTGAATGACTGCATGATGCCGTCTCCACCTCTCCATGTGCCATCGACAATGGGCCTCTTTTGAAGGGTTGTAGTGCATGCACACGCGCGAGTGCACGTTATGACCTCCACTTCAACTATTCTGAAGGCATTGTGAGGTCGCTTATCACTCGACCCTAATCCTCGTTGAGAAGACTCTACTACTTCACCCGCATATCGCTATCTAAGCAGCCAAATTAAAGGCAACAAACTAACTCATCGATCTGTCAGGTGGCAGACCAGCTAGCGTGCATCGAAAGAAAGGATCAAAGATTAATTGTTCATCAGTCGAATAATGTTTGCCTTTATCTGCAAGGAATATGTTTGTCAGCTGATATGCTGGTGCTGATGTACTGAATGCCATGGTGGATCACAATGTGCATGTTTGCTGCGTTGCCGTCCATAGAATCCAATTATTTGGTGATATTATCATGTCAGAGAGTAGAACAAGCGCTCATCTTTCTGTAACATGTGTGTAGCACATGACCGAACAATTATTTCTGTAACAAAGAATGTAGTAAAGCACCTGCCGATTGCAGATAATGTCTTTATAAATTCAGCTGTTTTATAATTCTGCTATTGATTGTGTACTGGAGTAAACAATTGCAGTATCCCATGAGCATGACATGGACATGACGAAGTCACCCCCTTGAGTCAGCCAAGGTTGAGGAGGAAGGTGGAGCTCGTCACCTATGAAGTAAAAATGTTCTCTAACGAGTGCCTTCGTCATCTTATTTGCAAGTTAATCTTTTTGTACCAAACTGTGACCTCATCCCAAACAAAGAGAAAATCTATTTCAAAATGTTTTGTGCAGGCCAACACGGAAAATAGGGTTCACCATTAGGTGCCTGACTCCTACATTATCACCCGATAGAATGGGTTGATGTGGTGTGAGTCCAAGTTCGTCGAGGAGAGAACACAAATAGATTAGTTCGGTGGTGTATATGCAATTGCTTCTTTAAGATCTGTTGGACGATTTGGATAAAGAGCGTTATTTCTTCATTGCATAGGAGAACAAGTGTTACCAAAGTAGATTATGAAGTTACCCAGAGTTTTTTGTATCAATGGCACATCCAACCCAAAAGACATTAGAAAGCACGTGGAGTTGTAGTGTTAGTGAAAGCATGAGTTGAATACCAAGTTGTTGCATTGCATTTAAGTATCTAAGTATTCATTTGACGATTTTCTAGTGGAACTCCATAAGGCTTTGCATAAAATGGCATGCATGATTAGCAACAAATGGATGTATTGTCGCATGAGAGCGAATATTGTAAAACGCTGATGGTATGTCTGCACAGGGTTGGATCTTTAAAGGGTGACTGGTCGAAGCTTTTGTCTTTGATGTAGGTGACATTGGTGATTTCACTACTTTATAATCGAGCACCTTCGAGGATGTCATAGATATAATTTTGCTGAGAGAGAATGATGCCTTGCATAGTGTAGATTACTTCAACACCAAGAAAGTAACTCAGTTCATTCATGAACAACGAATTTTTATTGGAGATGGTCAATAATGGAATTCGAAAATTCCTACAATAACTTGTGAGATTGAAATCGTCAACATAGACAAGTATGTATCATTGGTGGTGGGGTTTAGTAGATGAAGAACGAGGTGTCTGTAAACAAGGTTGAGAACCATATGCAAATAGAGCATCAACTAATGTTTAGTGCCAAGTGTGAGGAGTGTGTTTCAACCCATAAAGAGTTTTTTAGGCAAATCCATGGGTTGGGTATAGGGGGTCGATGAAACTAAGAGGGTGATCCATCTACATGTCATGGGACCACTCTTGAGCGTGCGTGACCTCATGCAGCGCCTAGACATTTCCATTGTTTAAGCAAGCCTATCTCAAAAGGGCAGTGAAAGTTTTGATGTATGGCTTGCCAGAGGTTGCTTGTTGACGACTCTCGAGGATCAAGCATAGTGATCGCTCTTGTGGGTGTCATGCGACGTTAGTGCTCTCGGTCACTAGGCAAACATTCAAGGTGCTTTGGTTTGAAGGAGACTTTTGCGCTAGTGCTCTTAGACACTAGGCAGACGCTCAATGGAGCATTGGTATGAGAAGAACATTTGTTCACAATGTGGGATGTCGATCCCATGATTGAGACATGCACAATATTCCCAACAACAACAATAATGAAGCGTCAACATTTGTAAGGAAATGGGCTATATTGCCAATTCAAAAAGGATACTGTACATGGTATGAGGCTTAAGAATAGTTTCCCTCAATATACTAGAGATAGAGGGTTGGAACGATAACAAGAGATAGTAGAGGACTATCACCGGAGGTGCATTCCAACCCTTACATAAGCAATGCCACTAAAAGGTTTGCTAAAAGAAATAAGTACAAACGTGTTTGAAAATGGAAAATTACATGAAAAGTAAGATAAATTAGGCGTGGTTCATGGATGTGTCAGGTGCGATGAAGTTGCCCTTGACATTCTCCCACACTTTTGTCAGCAATGCACTTGGTATTGTTTCTCTAAGCTCAACAAGATCTTGAATTTCAATGCTGATTTTGCTTCCTTCGCCATCTTGAAGGTTGCACAATGTTAGGGTGGTGCGAGATAAGTCATCACTTGGTGAGATCTTCAGCTTGATGTATTCTAAGCAATTTGGTGTGGAACATCAGGTGTTGATGTAAGACTTTGGGGAAGCACCAAGAGGCACCGTTTTGCCCACCTTCTTTAGGATGAAGAACAAGCCCTTAAAATGGTGGCAACATCCATGGAACTTGTTGCCTTGAGCTGGATAGTGAAGAGGCAGTTTGACACAAACTAAGTCACCCACTTGATACTCCATGATCAATACCTTGACATTATTCCACCCGTTGTGCGAGGCTTTGTGGTTGATGTTTGCCTTCGCATTCTTCTTTGGTGTGGATCACGATGACAGCGTGATAGAGTCTTCCCACAAACAGATGCGGCCTTGACTCGATCATTCTTTCCTACAGGTATTGGAGCGCGGTAGAATTCACCATGATGAGTGATTTTGATCCTAAGATTTTAGGGGTTTGTTAAGCATTACAGTCTTCAATAGGACCGATTGGGGTGCTCTTGGATAAATTACTTTGATTATAGAGTCTTGGATGTTAGGCGATCTTTCTTCGTCAAATGGGGATAATGTATGGGTTCTTTCAGTCATGGATCACCAAAGAGTTTGTTGATGCCTCAATTGAGGCAATGAGGTGATCGAAGAAGTGCAGTCCCACCACGAGGTCATGATGGTCCATCAGGATGGTGGTTAAGTTGATAATTGCTCACCACTTGCCAAAGTGCACTCGTGTGCCTTGGTCAATGCTTGAGATTGGCCCTGCATGCGAGTTCACCGTCTTAAGCTTTGCATGATCCTATGAAAGTGGAGACTTCAATTTCTTCACGACAAACTTAGAGATGAAAAGGTCGAGGACACCAATGTCGATGAGCCCATTAAGCTCTTCCCTTACACAAGCACCTTGATAAAGAGAAGTCTTCTTAGTTTGGTTGTTCGACAGGGTCACGATGCAAGAAATCACTAGCAATAACACTAGCAAGTGCACTAGTCTTTGTATCAAATAATAAATAGTGAATATGAGTTGTTGATCCTACAATGAATAATATGATAATATCTTTTAACTTAAATTGTTATTTAAGATGATCAAAATTTGTTTGAAAGTTGATTTTAACATGGAAAATAAAAATTATCTATTTAAAGAAATCAATGCCTTGAATTTGAGAGAATCCATATAATCAAGTTGTTAAGGTTAAGACTAGTATCCTCACAATTATTTCTTGAGTAAATAATAAACTCAATCTAGAAACTTATTATGGAAAGACTGCTTCTTAAATATATGACTCTAACTTGATGACCTAACTCCCATGAATTTATTTCTTGAGTAAATAAAAACTTTCTTTAGTTCTATTTAAGTATTACGATCCAAAGAATAAAATTTATAAAGAAAATGTTTTTTGGCAATATAATTTGATAAACCACTACAAGAACATTACATTATTGTAACCATATTTTGCTATCATATTTCAGTTTATTATAATATTTTTTTTTGAAAATTTTAATATGACAAGTTTAGAAAAGAAGTAATTGTGAAAATGACAAAAGAGACAAACAAAAAGGTACAAGAGATAGCAAAAAATAGATAGTTAAGTTGAAAAAAAATCATTGTAGATGATTAGGTTGAAGTCCCATAAATATATATATATATATATATATATATAATAATTGTCATATTCTTTATAAATAGTTTTTTTTATCTATTAACTATTATTATTTTAATTGTCATCGTGGCCACACCTATCATATCAAATCAAATATTGCATCCATATAATATGTTCATCATGTTATTAATTCTATTTAAGTATTATAGTCCAAGAATGAAATTAATTAAGAATATATTTTGGCATTCTAATATTGATAAACCTCTACAATAATATTACATTATTGTAACCATATTTTACTATCATATTTTAGTTTCTTTTAATATCTAGGTTTTTCAATTTTTAATATGATTAGAATTTAGAAAAAAATAATTGTGGAAAGGGTAAAAAAGAAAGAAAAAGGTATAAGAGATAGGAAATACTATATATTTAAGTTAAAAAACAAACAAAATCCTTGTAATTGAGACCCACCACCCATCTTGGCAGCAACCACACCAAATGACCAACAAACTACATGTGCAACAAAGTTGCCAAAATCACTACTTGACATGCAATTTAAGGAATCTATACAATTTTAATGAGTTGAAACATATTTATGTCCAATTTCATTCATATTGCTGATTTTAGATCGAATCAACTAATTTTTGGACCTTGGAAAGGTAAAAAATATAAGTTTTCAAATACTAAAACTAGTTTTTGGCAGCCTTGCTCAAGGATAAATAGAGTTGAACATCTCTTACTTAACATGAAAACCACTTCATAAAATTCATGAGAGAATATAATAAATAATAAATAAAATTATGGGTATTTCTTTAAACCTCCCTAGAACTATCGTGAATTTTCAGCTTAAACCCTAAAGTACAAAATCAGACAGAATTAACATTTAACTTATTTCATATGGACAATTTAGTCCATTCATTTGTCTCCATTCGATTTTTTTTGTTACTTTTAACCCTTTCGTTCACTCATTGCTGCTCAACTCGTGCATGCAATAGTACGCAATGGTGAGCTCACCCCCACCCCACCCCCACCATGGGGTGAGCTCATGCATAGTGCGAACTTGCCTCATCATTGCACAAGCTCGCTCACAACGGCGAACTCGCCTCGTTGTCGTGCGAGCTCACATGCACAACAATGAGCTCGCCTTTTAGCGATTCATGGTGAACTCATGCATGTAGCGGTGAGCTCGCCCTCATCGTCACACGAGCTCCCGCAATCAGTGGGGGCTCACCCTTTCCTTCTAGAGAGCTCGTCCTCATAGTTGCAAGTTCATGTGCAGTAGCAGACTCATGCATGTCGTCGTAGAGCTCGTGCACACGCATTGGGGTGCTCACCCTCAATGTCGCATGCGCGCATGAGATCTCCTGGTGAACTTGTTCTCACAAAGAGTGACGAAAGGGTAAAAAGGTTTTTTTATAAATAATAAAATACAAAAAAACTAATAAATAATTGGACAAATGGATGGACTAAATTTTCCATATGAAATAAGTTTAAGGTTATTTTTGCCTAGTTTTATACTTTAGTGCTTAAATGAGAACTAATAATTCGAGGGAGGTTTATGAAAATAACTTTAAAATTTAAAGACAAGTTCTCTCTGACAGTGGAAGATCCTATTTAATGAATCTCAATCAAATAGACATCGTTGAATGAACTCCAAGCTCTTCTCTTGATCATCAATTCAGCCCAGTACTTCTGCATGAAACCTTAAGTGAATTTTGACATTTGCAGTTTAAAAAATTATCAAAGATGATCTTTTGTAGGCCCTTTTCATATCTATTTATAAGGTCAAATCAACCTCTGGGTCTTGCATTTAATAGTCCTAATGTTACTTGATGGAAACTTGCCTATTTTTAGTGCACTAGAAAATGACTAATTTTTATATGATCTGGCTTGTGTTGGGATGAAAATGGCCTATGTTGGGTAAACAATTGCATATGGATGCAACTTGTGTTGGGATGACAATGCCATGTGTTGGATTGTGCTAACACATCCAATGTTGATCTTGACACGGGTTGTTTTGTTATGCTAATTTTTTTCTCAAATTGATTTCAACTCCATTTTTTTATCTGGTCCATTCCTTACTATTCCAAAACTCCAATTGTTACGTCTTGAGGATAAACAAAGAAAAAACATGGAGAAATCAATTTGGAAGAATTCATGAAAATATATACTAAAATTAATGGGTGCAATAATCAAAACTATGAAAAATCTCCTAAATGATATGCATAAAATATGTATAATTTTTTCTTAAATCAGGTCAACATGATGTTGAGGTCATGCATCACTTCCGTGTGCTTTGACGATGTAGAAATCTCTTGATCCGAAGCTTCCTCTTCAGAATCCTTAGCATCTTCGCAAAATATGGCATTCCCTATCACCTTTTGCGGCCAATCATTCATCTAATGCAGGACCTTGCTAATGTATCAAGGTTTCAATGGTTTCCCATCAACTTATACATGTCTAGTTCCTTCCTTGGGTCTAGTTGTCTCGAACACTTCTCTGGGGGTTAGACCCCTATTTGTCGACTTGAATTCTTCACCCCTACTAATACCCTTGCTAGAGGATTTTGCTCGCTCCGAGTTTTATTCTAAATACTATGTGAGAAGGCAATAACAATCATTGAAAGGAGACTGAGGTATCCTTGTGCTTCAACTCCATGCAAGCCAATAGCTTGAGGCCTCAGACAAAGAACAAACAAGATATCTTCGTTGATTTGAGGATTCAGAAAGTAGAGCTTAGTGAGCTCAGCAATATGCCCTTCTATAACAAATTAAACAATGATATCTTCACCTCAAGTCCTGACTTTGTGGGCAGAAGTAGGCCTTGATTTCTCGAAAGAACTCGTCTCATGTATCAATCAACTTTACAACATCAGAATCGACGTCAACATAGTGGCAACCCTATAACATGTTGGTCGCATCCTGGAGGTAGAACTTCACAGTCTTCACATGTTTCCCTTCAATGTCACATATAAGGCTTCTAGGTATCTTCAGACATTTCATAAGAAGTCATTGATTTCCTTGATCGACCATCTCCTTTGTAGTTGCCCTTTGTTCAAGATGGTTTCTAGGTTAAGCTTGATCATTGACCATATGTGTCGTGGCATCGCTAGCCTCCAATACTAAAACAATTCTTAGCATGGCTCATGTATGTGTTGGGCGCATAGCGACGCTTTGGTGAATGTAGCAAAGTGGCTAGTACATACACAATCTCATGGAGACCACCATGCAAGAAAACGTTGCTTATGTCAAGTTGATGTACTGGCACATTGCCAGATATTGCAAGTGCTTCAAGTGTTCGTATAATCGATGTGCAAAGTTTGGTAGAAGCCTTCGGCGACAAGAAGAGCTTTGTAGCTATCAATGTTGCCAACGACATGTTGCTTTGTTTAGAAGAGCCAGTTACAACCTATGACGTTCATGTTAGGGTGGTGAGGCACTAGTGGCAAAATGTCATTGTGTAGAAGAGCCTTGAATTCTTCTGACATTGCTCTCGTGGATTTGATGTCGGAATGAAGAGCTTTGAGTACATCCATAAGGAGGTAGTCAACTATTTGACGAGATCAAAATGTGAGAATAGCCTTGAATTCTTTTGACATTTCTCTCATGGATTAGATGTCGGAATGCAGAGCTTTGTGTATGTCCATAAGGAGGTAGTCAACTATTTGACGAGATCAAAATGTTTGTGAAGCAAGTGGTGTGAGATTTTTTATTTGTGCTTTAGGAGAGGACGAAGGGGAGGAAGATGTTGACAGATGGGTTGAAGATGATGATGATGACATGGTTGGATGTGGTATATTAGTTGCTAAGGTGGACATTTGAGGTGGTTCTAGGGAGACAATGAATCATAGGAATTTGTGGTGTTCTGCTGATGGCTCTAGTGATGTGGTCATATTAAATGGGAAAGAAGCTTAATCAAAGTAAACATAGCAGACTAAATTTTTTTTTCTTGAAGCTTTATTGGTGGACATCAGTGCCTAAATTATTTTCCAAATAACCAAGAAAAATACAAGGTATATAGGTCTAATTTGCTTTGGTTGTATGGTTTGGTCAAATGATATGCTTGATGTGTACCCTAAAGTTTGTCGGGCCAAAATAGGGTTAAGATCTATGGGTGCATCTGTGCATGTAACGTTAAGAATGATAAAAGTGTGGCGACGCCTAAGACACACTTGTGTCTTATGTTGCAACAAAACAAGCTTTAAAAATTATATTAATCCAGGTTACACATCTAAAATCTCCAAGTACAAGTTTAACTGTAGTACGATGGGTGTCAAACACAAGAATTGGGACATGAGACACAAGGAAAAACTTGTTGAATCTAGGATCCCGAGAATGTTTTGAATGATCACAAATTTGTAAGTGAACTCAGCCTGTAATGATGAACTTGTTGAGCTGATTTCTGTAACAGGATATATTCAAGTTCAGAGTAGTGGTCGACCTGAGTTGAAGGAATCGACGACCAGTGCACGCGTAATTTATATCAGAAGAATTACATGTGTGTAGTGGGCGTCCTAAGTATATGA
>LTAE01002208.1:17146-45909 GCA_001647135.1 Pontederia paniculata | reverse complement strand
TCGGTTCAGCCTTTTGCTCCGATCGTCCTTTCTTCATATTTGATCGACCGGTCTACCTCTGATCCCTCCATATGTATATCCTCCATTATCGATCGCCCTCTTTACATCTTTGGTCATCCGTTCATGCTTCTGCTCCTCCATATGCATCCTCCTTTTGATGCTGGTCGATCGCTTCATATACTTAGGACGTCCACTGCACACATGTAGTTCTTCTGATATATATTACGTGTGCACTGGTCGTCCATTCCTTCAACTCAGGTTGACCGCTACTCTGAACTTGAATATATTCTGTTACATAAATCAGCTCAACAAGTTCATCAGTACAGGCTGAGTTCACTTTTAAATTTGTGATCATTCAAAACATTCTCGGGATCCTAGATTCAACATGATCCAATAAGGTAAGTTTTATATATACCTTCACCCGATCAAATATGATATTTTTATCATCATTATTTATTTCACTCCACCCTTTTACTTTTAGAGGTGCACATTGCCTTACAACATTACGAATTTCTCTCGCCAACTTTTCACAATTGACACCCACCGGTCTATTCTTACCTTCCAGTATATTGATTTTTATCTTGCCTATTTTACGATATTGCTTGTTTAGTGCAATCCCTCGGCTTTTTCCTCGAGCATTCTTAGGAATTTGTGTACATGCTACAAGTTTAAACATTGAATAATGTCAATAAGGCAAAATCATAATTTGCATTCAAAATAATTCATAACATTAAAATAGCAAAATGAAGTTGATTCATATTTTCATTGAAAACAAGTAGTTAATTTGTCTCTTATGAATTTGAATCTCATTATTAATAACAGTAAAATAGCAAAATGAAGCTGATTCATATTTTCATTGAAAACAAGTAGTTAATTTGTTTCTTATGAATTTGAATCTCATTATTAATTCATAACAGTAAAATAGGAAACTTTGCAACAGAAAAGAAATAAAAACTCCATCTATATTGATTCAAACAAAAAAAATGTACGCAATTTAAGTGTTTGACATGCTCATGAGTGCTGAAAAGGAGGCGGTTTTATTTTGAAAAAAGTACTTACATGAACCTTCTGTTGAGGTGCTAGGAGCTAAAGGCACCGACATTGATTTAGATGCAACAGTAGGAACAATGTTGGCTGGAGGAGGGTAAGTGACACGTGATCTTCTGGGGCACCGACATTGATGTAGATGCAACAGTAGGAACAACGTTGGCTGGAGGAGGGTAAGTGACACGTGATCTTCCGGGAGCCATCCTAATACACAATCACAATAAAAATATAATCAATATCATTGGTAATAAAAAACATTAAAATAGCTGAAGGGAAATAGAAACTTATATAAGAAAGAATTTCTATACCTTTATCTTTTTAGAAAAATTATATATCATTTTCATTGTTTGACAACTCCATATCAATGTTAAATTCATCATCATCATTAGATGAATCATTCTCGGAATCACAAATAAGGTCATCAATTGAATGAGTTTGCACATCATTTAATCTATCAATCACCTCAGGATCGATATCTTGACGATTCAAAGACTCAATCTCACAATTGTCTACTTGTACTCTAACATTTCTGCACTCATCCTCTTGATAAGGGTCATTTTCCAACTGACTCTCATCATCTTCTTGAAATGAATGCAAGAATGTAAGATCATATAAGTGTCAATGATGCGCTTTATGCACAACCCTCCAATTTCCTTTTAACTTTGTATCATGAACATAAAAAACCTTGTTAGCTTGGACAACAAGTATGTATGGGTCACTCTCATACCAATGCTTGCTAATATTGATGCTCACAAACTCTTCATCAATTTGCATAGATTTATTACGCTCTAGATCATACCAAAGGCATCTAAACAAAGTTGCTCGACAATCCTTAATATATGTTAACTCAATCACCTCAGTCAACACACCATAAAATTCAATTTCTTTGCCTTTGTGTTCTCCTTTAACATATACTCCACTATCTTGTGTTATTCGACGCTCTTCACAATCTTTAGTGAGAAATCTCACACAGTTGACTATGCATCCTAAATAGATATTCGCGCGCTTGTCAGGACCTAGTGCTAATGAATATAATTCTTCAATTGCCTCCTTTGATCCATCCCTATATAGATATTTCATCTACAAACACATCATTTAGAATAATATTAATACAAAGCTAAATCATTAATGGTTAAATCATTAATGGTCTACTGAATTTTTTTTGTAATAGAATCTTACTTTATTTTGGAACCACATAGGAAATTCATCTTTTTGTCTTTCCATCAAGTTATGAAGATCAATACGCTTTTTAACTCATTTTCATGTTCCCTGACACATAATATGAGATACCAATTAATTTTTACATTCAAGCAAAAGAAAATTGGGTAAGGTGATCACTCACTCTAAATATGGTTGCAACTCCTTGCAATTGTTCAATACAAACCAATGTAGCAATTTGGACTCATCGTCACTCATCATTCTATATTTTGCATGTCCAAAAGAATGTATCTTACTAGAGAAGACAGAGATCCTATTATTAGCATGTCCTTCACCATCGTAGTTGCGAACATCTCGATTGAACTTTGTTTCAATGCATGTAAGGTACATTGAACAAAAGTTCAAGCATTCATTTGCAATATATGCCTCTGCAATTGAACCCTCAGGACGAGCTCGGTTGCTGACAAAACCTTTAAGATTCCCAAAATTCCTATGTATGAAGAAAGTTTTAGGTGGGAAATAAATTAGACAAGTATTGAAATATAAATTTAAAAAAATATGGTTTACCTCTCAGGAAAAAACATCCATCTAAATTGCACAGGGCCTCCAAGTATGACTTCATGGGGTAAATGAACCGCCAAATGCATCATCACATCAAAAAAAGCTGGTGGGAATATCATTTCAAGTTTGCATAAAACAAAAATAATTTTTTGTTGAAGTTGCTCTAGGATATTTAATCTTAATGTTTTAGAGCACAAGCTTCGAAAGAATCCAGCTAATTCCCCTAATGTAGCACATATATCCTTGTTCAAGTATCCACGTATACTGATGTGGAGAATACGCTGAAAAAGCACATGACAGTCATGACTTTTCAATCCCAATAATTTTCCATCTTTGATGCTCACACATCTTGAAATGTTCGCCGCATATCCATATGGAAATTTCACTGACTTAATGAATTCGCAAAACCCTTGCTTCTCTATTAATGATAAATTGTAACATGCTGGTGGTTTAAAAAATTTATCTCCATTTTGTTGTAAATGTGATTCCTTCCTTATTTTCATGTCGCTTAAATCAAGACGAGTTTTATCTGTATCTTTGTTTTTATGCTCAATGTTTAATAAAGTCCCTATAATGTTATCACATATATTCTTTTCTATGTGCATAACATCAAGATTGTGACGAAGCTTGAGCTTTTCCCAATATGGCAATTCAAAGAATATGCTTTTCTTAGTCCAATTCCTTTGCTCTAGTAATCGCTTTCTCTTTCTATTAGTTGGATGCTTTCCTAATTTCACATTATTCACACATTCCAATTGTTTTAAAAGCTCATCTATTGTTAACTCCTTTGGCTCCATTCGTGTTTCTAGTTTCCCATTAAATTTTTTACTCCTCCGCCATGGGTGTCCAAGTGGCAAGAAACGATGATGACCAGTGTAGGCAATCTTACTTCTCAAACGTTGAGAGCTAGTCTCGTCTTTGCACACAAGACATGCAAGATAACCTTTAGTACTCCATCCAGATAAGTCCCCATAGTCTAGAAAATCATTTATGGTCCACAAAATCGCTGCATGCACATTAAAATTTTGTTTCACTGTAGCATCATAAGTTTGAATTCCAGTGAACCATAATTCTCCATAATTCTTTCAATTCATTCACTAAGGGCCTGAAATAGACATCAGTATCTTTTCCAGGAGCACGAGGACCGGGGATAAGTAATGACATCATAGAAAATGGTTCTTTCATACATTTCCATGGAGGTAAGTTGTATAGCATAAGAATCACTGGCCAAATGCTATGAATTATTCATATTACCAAAATGATTGAATTCGTTGGCTGCTAATCCCAGTCCCACATAACGAGGATCTTGTGCAAACCAAGGATATTGTTTGTCAAAATCCTTCTAAGCTTCTGAATCAGCAGGATGCCTCATAACTTCATCTTCATTAACCTTTTTTTTCTTTGTGCCATCGCATATCTAACACGGTCTTTCTTGACATAAACAAGCATTGCAACCTACTTTTCAAACTAAAGTACCTCAACACTTTATGTGGGATTTTCTTTCCTTCACCATCATTTATTTTTCATCTTGACTCTCCGCATTCAAGACAATTTTCAAAATCTTCTAATTCATTCCAAAATAAAGTACAGTCATTTTTGCATGCATGAATGCATTCATATTCCAATCCTAGGTCTCGTAACACCTTTCCGTTTCATAATAGGATGAAGAAAGTACCTCGCCTGTAGGCAAAATTTTTTTAATAAATTCAAGTAACATATTAAATGATTTAATGCTCCAATGATTTAGAACCTTCATGTGAAGCAATCATATCGTTGTTGACAACAATGAGTGCTTTGTACAACCAAGATAAAGTTGGCGTTGGGCATCCCTTAGCAATCCATCAAATAAATTCACTTCCTCATTATGCATTGAAGTTGTACCTTCAAAATTAGAAGGCCCTTGAAGATCCACATTTACAAAATTTCTCATTTTCACATCTTCTAAATTTGATTCACGTCATCAATATTTACCTCAGCTTCATTACTCAAAATCATCTCATCATCAATACTGTCATCAACATCGGATTGGGACATAACATGAGTTTTTGAATTCAAACCCGACCCCGTCCTAGAATTGGCTGTCTTTAGGCAATAAGACTTCATCAATTGATTTGGAATATGTTCGATCCGGAAGAGCTTCGGCATTTTGGAGTTGTTTGTTTACCAACACTCTTAGAAGAATATCATTCGCAGCTAACAATTTTTATCTCCTCTAAGAAAAAAAAATAAAAGTTTCCTATGACATCTCCATGTTAGTATGATATCATATAGAAATATCAAAAGCTTAATTTGCATCTTCCATATTCTCTTCTGGAAAACTTCCCCATCTGCCGTCTGAAATCTCTATCGAAGGAATAAGCACATCAATTTGTGAACAATGAAGCAAATTCCAAGTCTCAAAATATTTGGAAATGAAAACGTAACTTCATGATCAGAGCAAAAACAAAAAAACTTCAGATTGAGAGAAAAAAATGCAACGATGCAATAAAACGACAGTGCTAAAATAAAAGGCTAGTAATAATTAACCACAAGATACGGTCAAAATCCAACGCAAATTAACTACCGGGAAGCTTACAGTACGTGTGATACGGCCATTAATTTTCCCCGGTCTCCCGCCTTTGCATGGCCTGCACTGCACCCTCCACCTCCAACTCGATCCTTCCCCCAAATTTGGAGGCGAAACGCAACGAGAGAGAGAGAGAGAGACAGAGAGAGAGAGAGAGAGAGAGAGAGAGAGAGAGAGAGAGAGAGAGTCCTGTGGATCGAGTGGACGAGGGCGTGATTCGCGTGCAGGAAGGCATGCATGCGTGCATGGATGGCTTCAAACCTCCCTCCACTTATAAAATGAACTCTTCGCTTCTCATAAGATCGAAGCACTCCGGCTACGTACTCTCCCCTTCCTCTCTATCTGATCTCGCACAAATATCCCTCAAAAAGGACCTCGCCGGCTGGGAGCTGTCCATGGCCTCTCGCTAAGAACCACTCTCGCTACATTTTGGACAACAGTGATCAAATTTTCTTTCCTTCTCCCGAAAAGTTAAGCTGATCCATCGATCGAAGATGCTGCGCGCCGCCGTGCTATTAGTGCTGCTGGTCTCGGCCGTCGTCGCCGAGGACCCCTACCTGTTCTTCGACTGGAACGTGACCTTAGGCACCATCTCCCCGCTCGGCGTGCCACAGGAGGGCATCCTCATCAACGGCGAGTTCCCCGGCCCCAACATCAACTCCACCACAAACAACAACGTCGTCATCAACGTATTCAATAACCTCAATGAGCCTCTTCTCTTCTCATGGTTCGTCCCTCAGCTTCTTTCTCTTCTTCTTATCCTTATTTTGCTCAGAGTTTAACGTCCATAAATGTATTTTTGGTGCAAAGTGCAAACTATGCGTATACTTGACACAGTGTCTTTGTTATATATATAGGAATGGAATCCAGCAGAGGAAGAACTCATGGCAGGATGGAGTGGCCGGAACCAACTGCCCGATCTTGCCGGGGACCAACTTCACGTACCACTTCCAGGTGAAGGATCAGATCGGCAGCTTCTTCTACTTCCCTTCGCTGGGGATGCAGAAGGCGGCCGGTGGGTTCGGCGGCCTCCGGGTCAACAGCCGTCTCCTCATCCCGGTGCCGTTCGACCCGCCGAACGACGACTTCACCGTCCTCATCGGCGACTGGTACACAAGGAACCACGACCTCCTCGAGAAGCTCCTTGACATGGGCCGCAGCATCGCCCGCCCCAGCGGCGTCCTGATGAACGGAAAGACCGGCAAGGACAGCACCGGGAAGGACGACGAGCCTCTGTTCATCATGGAGACCGGGAAGACCTACCGTTACCGCATCTGCAACGTGGGGATCCGGACGACCCTCAACTTCCGCATCCAGGGGCATTCCATGATGCTGGTGGAGATGGACGGGTCGCACACCGTGCAGAACATGTACGAGTCCCTCGACATCCACGTCGGGCAGTGCTTCTCCGTGGTCATCGCCGCCGACAGGAACCCCATGGACTACTACATGGTCGCCTCCAGCCGCTTCATGAAGAAGGTCCAGACCGCCACCGGTATCATACGCTACGCCGGCTCCAACACTCCACCGTCACAAGTCCTCCCCGAGGCCCCCGTTGGCTGGGCGTGGTCGCTCAACCAGTGGCGCTCCTTCCGGTGGAACCTCACCGCCAGCGCCGCGCGCCCCAACCCCCAGGGCTCCTATCACTACGGCACCATCGACATCACCCGCACCATCGTCCTCTCCAATTCCCACAACAGGGTCGACGGCAAGCTCCGCTACGCCATCAACGGCGTCTCCCACGTCAACCCAGACACACCGCTGAAGCTTCTCGAGTACTTCGGCGTCGCCGACAAGGCATTCAAGTACAACATCATCGGCGACGTGCCCCCCGAAGGCAAATCAATTACCATGGCCACCAACGTCATCAGCGCGGAGTTCAGGACTTACATCGAGGTCATCTTCGAGAACCCAGAGAAGACAATCCAGTCCTATCACTTGGATGGCTACTCCTTCTTCCCCGTAGGGTACGTGAACATGTTTGTAGTAATCAGTACATAAACTTGACATCGAATCAACTGCTCATGTCGCACGTCCTCGCAGAATGGGGCCAGGGAAGTGGTCGCCGGAGAGCCGGAAGACGTACAACCTCCTCGACGCGGTGAGCAGGCACGCGATCCAAGTCTACCCGAAGTCTTGGTCGGCGATCATGCTCACTTTCGATAACGCCGGAATGTGGAACCTGAGGTCGAACATCTGGGAGCGGCAGTACCTTGGACAGCAGCTGTACGTGAGCGTGATCTCGTCGGCGAGGTCGCTCAGGGATGAGTACAACCTGCCACCCACCGCACTGCTCTGCGGCTCTGTGGTCGGACTTCCCCTGCCGCCCGCGTATACGTGAGGCGGCCGCTTGCTTCTCAGCTTCTCTTATTTGCTCGTGCGCCGGCCGGTGACGCCTGCGTTGTGTTAAGCGCTAAGAATAGATAAGATTATTTTTTTTTATAATAACACCTTATAATAATAGTAAATAGTTACAGTATTATTTTTATTGGATGTACGGCAACCTCTGGGTGTAAGGACAACTCCCTCTCCATATTGGATGAATAATTTTTTATTCAGTATTCTCTGGTAATTATGTCAGCCTCAATTTCTTGTATTATTATTATTTATTTTTTGGTAGTCATCTTCTTGGCTTTTTTAATATTCCGACAAGGCTAGTAAAAAAATCAGAAAAGCCGGATAAGGTATTATCTCAGTCTAAAATTCTCAATGAACTCCTGTGAAACTAAAACCTGATCATAATAATCAGAACCACAATAGATGATATGAACATCAAAAGAGTTTACATAGCTGAGCTATGTATTTAAAAAAAATGTTTGAGAAAAATAATTGTTATGAAAATATTTTCTGAAAAAAATATTCTTTTGTGGTTTAGTTGTGTAAGAAAAATATTTTAAAAATTAAATTATTTTAATTTTTATATGTTGAAAATATAAGATTTAAAAATATTTTTCTCAGTTTTTTTTCTGTGCAGTTTTTTTTGTGCATCAGAAGTTTTCTTATCAATGAGACATTTTCTAGTTTTCAAGTAGAGAATGATATATATATATATATATCCTGAATGAATTACTAAATTGATTAGGATTTTAATTTAGTACTTCACATCCTCAATTCTTATTATGCCACAGGCTTAGGCTCTGTTTAGATATCTAGCAAATTGTTTTGATGTTTTTAAAAACTGAAGTAAAACACTTTTAAAAAGTGTATTACTATAGTTTTTATTCCGACTTAAAATTATTCTTAAATTATTTGGTTATATATACAAATACTTTATAATTAAAAATAACTAAGTATAATTATTATAATTTAGGTCTGCTAGTTTGAAATGTTAAGTTGATTTTCAAATGATATGACAATATTATGTAGAAGTTGTAGGTATTTTCGGTAGAATTTTTTTAAAGCTCATCTAATAAATAAAGAATTATATAATAATAGCTTCGGCAAGGTTAGCTTGAATAATCTCTCTCCTTGAGCATAGCCTGGTGCTCAACTTTTTTAACAATTATATAGGTCCAATCAATTATTTCTTTTACAATGTAGGTTTTATTTGGATGTTATGTAACATGTTTCAAAGATTTAAAGGCCCTTTGAATATTTTATAAAAATATATAGATAATAAATTAATTTATAAAAAAAACATGTTTTTATTTCTGAAACATATTTTTTACATCATAAAAATATTCTTTAAGCTGTTTGATTATATCTCTAAAACTTAGAAAGTTGTAACTATAAGATATTTTATTACATCTTCAGAAATACTATATTTGATGAATCTAAGTGAAAATCTAAATGGGTTTGGCTGTAACTATGACTTGGTGTACTATGTTAAAATTACAAAGCTTGAAATATTTTAATAATATTTCAAATTAATGGATAAAAATAGTTAATTATAAGCATAGTGGTTTTTGTAATAAATTATAAGCTAAAAAGATAATTAATTAAATTTTAGCTTATAATTATAATATAGTATTAACATTGTATTATTAATTATATAAGATAAGTAAGTGGCCTTGTTGTTACTAATAAAGTTTTCAATAATATTTTAATAATATATAAGATAAGTAATTAATGAAGTTTTCATATATATATATATATATATATATATATATCTCATAATATCTTTTGTGTGTGTGTATAACTAATCAGCTTTGTTCACGTGCATCTTAAGTTAATCTTGTGCCCTCTCACAATGCATGAGGATTGCAAATGTAGTTAAAAGCAATGTTTTGAAAACCAGATCAGATCGATCGGTTGAACCGGTTCAATCATGAACCGGTATCAAATTTATTCTGATTTAATATAAAACTCGAAATTGACAAAAATACCAGTGAAACCGAGTTGAACCGTTAAAATTGGTTAAACCCGATTTTTTATTTTTTTCACTTTCTAACTTGGATAAAAAATTTTAAGGGTATTGACAAAATAAAAAAATAGAAAAACTCACTCACCTTCATATTAATTTTTTCATCTATATTCTCATAACTACAAAACTCCAAGAGATGATTATTTGCATCTCGATTTCCTAATACAATTAAGTGTTGATTTATTTTTCAATTTTCCTTCTTTTTTTTCATATTATTCTTTTCATTTGCATTCTCGTGAGGTTTGAAACACAGGAGATCGTATTATATTCTCTTAATTTATTTTGCATAATAAAAAACTAAAACTTATTTTCATAACTTATTTTTTTCTGAACAATCAATTACTTATGTTGCATAATAAAAACTAAAACTTGCATATCTTAGTTTAATTTTTTATTCCAGTTCTCATAACCTTTTTTGTTATCTTTTTTAGTTTCATAATACCTTTTTATCTTTATTAAAAAAATTCAACTATATTATTTAATAGTGTATAATCATTCTAAAATATGTATGTTCTCAATTTTTTGACATATCTAGTGAGATATTTACTTACTCGATTTGTTCTATCATTTTAAAGTATTAAATGACATTGAATAACTTATTACTTATTCTTTTTTATATATAAAGTATCTTATTTTAATAAAAAATTGGTCTAATTCGGTTGAACCCGATCCAACCGTGACCCAGTTGACACTCTGATCCAGTTATGAAAATATTGGTTAAGAGTAAGGTCTTTTCATCGTAGCATGCATCAAATATTTTTTTTACTATGTAATCGAACTAAAATGTCGTATTGTCAACTTATAATTTTTTTTGCCAAACATCTCTATGTAAAATTTTCCAACAGCCAACATAATTACATCGTAATAAATAATTACTGAGATATTACAACAATTTCAAGCAAGTCCTTAATAACTTATGAGCTCAGGCTAATAATTTCGAATTTAAGTCCAAGGTTAACTTTTAACGGTATTACCTTGGGTAGTAGAAAAAAGAGGTCTACTAAGACTGTGTTTGACAAGACAAATAACAAAGTTAAAGATTTTTATCAATTTGACTAAGTTAATCCATTAAATGAAGTGCTCGATAAACTAATTTTATCATTAATATTTAACTTACTAGAGGTTTGTAATATGCTAATTTAAAAATCTTTTAGCGTATAGAGTTTAAAGGCTCACATTTTTATTCCAAATTTAGTCTTCCAATTATAATATTTTCTTCTATTTTTTTTTGTTTGAAAAATCTCAATTAAATAGTGTGAACATAAAATAATTTTTTATTGATTTTATATATGAATATAACAAAATTTTAGTTGAAAATAAATAATTTATACCATTATCCACTCATCAACTGCTTATCATGCCAAATACAACATAAATACAACTAAAAACTTACAAACTAACATGTAACATACAACTAAGGTTGTAAGAACAAAATCGAACAATGATTAGAAGAAGTTTCCAGGTAAAGTCAGATCAACCAAACCAAATGAGCGGGATGGTTAAATTGGATATTATTAAAAAATAGTAAATTAAAATATGTTATAATTTAAATGAAGAATCACATGATTAAATATGAAAAAAAATTAAATTTACCCTCAAATTATATTAGTTATGATCAATTAGCATTTATTTTGATGTAAAAAATTATTAATAAAAATATATCATAAATAATTATTTATTAAAATAAAAAAAATCAATCGAAGCATTTCTTTTATAACAAAAAAGGAAAAGAAAAAAAAATAAAAGCTAGTCTAAAAGGCCTTGATTTATAATTCTTTTCATGGCCCACTCACTCCCAAAAGTCCAATTTTTTTTATGTCCCAAAGCTCAGTTTTCTTTTTCTTTTTTTTTTGTTATAATTAAACTAGCCTATCCATCGAAATCGACCGGTTCAAACATTTAATATTTTGTTTTTTTTTTATTTTTGACCGATTTCATCAAATCAGGATCACTCTAGGCTCTTTTTGACAGCCTAACTAATCGAACCTACCGATCTTGTCCGATTGTGTCAACCCTCCATACAACACAAATTGATTGGAATTATAGGGATGAATGAATAGAGAATGAAACCAAAAGTGTGCATGCATGTTTTCTTTCCGCAAGGGAACAATACTTGAAAACATCCAAAAGAAAATTTGAAACCAACGGAAAAAAATAGGATAAAGTAGTTCCTTTGTCTCCTAATGTTGTGTTAAACACATCATAACTAATGAAAACTAGGTCCAAACTCCAAGTACTATACCCAGAACCGATTTGATTCTTCTTGCTTAATTAACCTTAGGTCGAACTCAAGATTAGTTCTATCCGAACCCAATGGCAGGAGTTTTATGATTTTATGGCCCTGCTTATTTATTTACCCATATCAATATCTTTGTGATGATTTTAAAAAAAGAGTTAATTTTTTTTGCGGCTGAGTCAATTTAAGAAACACTTTGAACTTCAGATTCAAGAGGATTCAAATCCAACAACTCAATGTTAGTTTCTTTCCGTTGATTTTAACAGCGTGGTCAGTTATTTGCAAAAGACTCGAGTTTCTGGAATGCTTTGATCCCATGCAGCTCGAGTGTTGAGACTTGAGAGGTACAAAGGTTAGTTCAAAATCTTGATATGAGACACAAAAGGGGACTATATCCATACACCCTTTAAGTTCACAAGTCGATTACACTAAAAATTAAATATAAGTTAATGATTTTGGATTTGTAATCTTAGTCTAATGACCTAATGTCTCAATTACAGGATAAAATATAATAGTACAACCATTTTGAGAATAAATATGAGATTATTTCATGGCCACGGAAATAAGCATAATTGATTAAACAATACTACAACATTCGTCTATTTGATTCATAATTACAGAAGGAGCATTCAGTAAATTCATATCAACCATTCAAAAGATAATCATTCTCCGTTGCATCCAGACTGTAATGAAGGAATGATGGACAACTTTTTTTTGTCCCCTTCAATATTGCACAATCAACGGATGGAAATGATACACAAAAAAAAAGAAATTATTCCATTCACTAGCAAAACCAAGGATAAACCCATAGAAAAAAGGATTCATATGCACATCTCACCATCAAAGCATTTCGCTTCGTCCGGAGAACCAATTAAGCCTTGCTTTCAAAAGCACAGAAGAGCCATCTGCTAGATAAAAATGATATCAGACTTGAAACATATAAGAATATCACCTATGGAGGATAGATATATACGAAATATAATAACTTCATATTCATCTGCTAGCCAAAATTTCTGAAGAATAAATGCCCATTTCGTGAACTACTAGACAACAAAGAATTGGATAGAGATTTTTAGTATTGCCCCTATTGCAAGAGAAAATGGAATAAGGGCAAAAAATAGTGGAAAGCCATTAAGGAAAAAGAATCAATCTACACTGTTGCAACGATGGTGGCTGTCTATATTTAGGCGCCAACCCAATAATCTGGACTATGTCACAATTGAATGAGGCGATCGAGTAGGCAAATTGCCCTGCACCAAAAATTGTGCAGCATCAAATCTATCAATTTTGATACAGCTCTTCTGAAGTCTAGATATAGAACTACTAGTTCCTTCCACGTCGGAGAGTTTTCATTAATAGAACGTCCTTGACTTTCCTCTGTTTTATTGCTCAGAATTGTCAAGTAGCTTAACTATCTGATAGCATACTCTAGTTTCTTGAGATTGCCACTGTAGACCAGAATCAAGTTGTAACATTAACCTCATTTCAAAGTGCTCCCTTACATGCCACCTATTCCTCATACTGCTGAAGCTATAAATTTACGTTACACTCATCCATGAATCGCTCCTCCTTTGTAAGGTACTTTTTCCAGTATTTCTTGTACTTTGGAATGCCCAAATCGAGCCAAGGCTTCATATTGCCATTATAATGCAACGCAATAGCATTGGTCATGAAGCCAGTGTCAACCCTGTAATTGTGACCAAGTCCTGATTGAACCCAAGTGTCGTCTAGAGCATAAATGTGATCCTGAAATGCAAGCAAGCTTGCAGGGAGTGTTGTGGCCCTCTGTGATGCCTTGTCGTGTCGCAACTGTAATCAAAAACAGAAAAAAAATTTAGAAACAAGATAGAGTATTAAGCGAATTGAAAATCTTAATTTAGATGTTAAATTCAAGCTCTTCCTTTAGGGAGAAAATACAAACTCTTGGAGAACAAAGTATAGAGTGAATAACACTTGTTGAAATATCATTTTTGAAGTGCCAATGAAATCTACACATGCATTTTCAGTTGTAATTACCTCACGAAGAAACCTTTGATACATTCCAGTAATATCATACTCCCTCCATTTGTCCAAGTCAACTATATTGAACCCAGACATCCAGGCACAAGACTGACTATCAAATTTGTTACTGCCCAGGTAGGCTTTCAATTGACCTAACCGGACACTGCAAAACTTAGCTGCAGCATTAACTTTCCCTCCCAAGTCAAGATTCCATAGTGATGACAAATCTCGCTGGACAACCACATCATCATCCAAAATGATTACCTTCTTTAAATACTTGAATATTTCAGGGAGAAAAAAGTGGGAGTCACCAAAGATTGAAATATATTCAGTTCTCATCTGCAGAGAATGTTGAGCAACACTATGGACAGAGACACGGAACTCCTCAGAAGGAAGAAGCTGTGGTTTACCCATATTATCAAATGAGATCAGATTAAGGTCATCAAAGTTCAACACATGAACTATTGCATCTTTATAAGAATTTCTGGCAAACCAAACTTTCATTGAAAAGAAGTTCTGCCTATCAGTGATCACATGGAAGACAATATTACCTGTATCCTGTAAAAAAAAGAACGATTCAGATACCAAGAAGATATATGTCCAAGACAATTGACAGGCCATCAGGATAGTTACATACATAAGTATTCATCACAGTAGAATTTATAGTAACAGATACAGCTAGTATGTTTGTTGAAAAGATCACAAAGTGAAGAGAACTTGGATCATGAAGCTTATGACCATGTGATTGTTCAATATCTGGCACTGAAGTTTTGAAATATTCTACTGTCAACCTCATTAGCAAACAGTGAAAACTCTTGGACATGGTCTGGATACCAAGCTGATACAAAAATGAACTCTGCTTCATATGGAAATGAGCCTCGTCCTCAGTCAGATCAACCAACTGTCTAAATTTTCTATCAACATTCTGGCATTCTACAGGACATGACTTTGCTTTTGTGATTGTCTCATCCATCTTTCTTATATTGTTCCCAACACTGAAAATGCAAAAAAGAAAAAGATAAACAGCCAGTGTCAATACAATTTTTTTTACAAACTAAAATATAATAAAATACTATATAAGAGACAAGAAAAGCAAAATAAACTTCTTTCAGAAGAAAACAGTACAAGGAGAAGCAAATCTTTTCAGCAGCAGGACAGTGCATGGAAACTCCAATAATCCATAAGAAATTATTACTATAACACAGTAGAAAACCAAAATATTGAAATAAAAGAAAATGTATACCATTAAAGAAATTTAAAGATACACATGTAAAATCGGATTCTTTATAGGGGTAAAAATATTTGCAACAAATATGTAACAGTAGTCTAGACAATCAAGGACATTAGCAAAGAATCTGATACAGTAATGCAAACTTCTACTTCCAATTCACGCAAGATGTGAACGATAATATATAGGTAGTGTAAACTACTTACTGTGCCGGAAGGTCAGGATCAGAAATGGCTTCACTGAGCATGCGTTCATGCTCTTGAATGTTCAACTTAAGTACACGTGTAAATTTTTCCTTCCCCTGAAGTTTTGCAATACTTGGATAATAAGCTCTGGCCATAAACAGTTGATCTTTAAGTCTCTTCACTAGAGAATCTTTCAATACTTCTTTATGTTCTCTGGACCACAGGCAGTAGCTCCCAAATTCAAGCTGACAATAATTCTCCCTCTCATCAATGGTTGAATGTTTGACATCATTGTCATTTCCATTTTTTTTATCATTCTGCAGAAATAACGCATTTCCATTATGAAAAACTACTAAAGCAATATAATGCCATAAAATAAACAATCAAATAAAATAATATTGACACTAAGACAAAAGATGGGGCTTAACCAATAAGAGAAAGTAAGTCCCCTTTATTAAGTACATAAACATACATATCTATGAGTTTTCTTGTCTTTAGAAGACGCTGCGTAATTTTCTCAACATAAAAGATGTATCAAAGTTAGCAAGCAGTTTCAAAGGCATATTCTTACCCCAGAAGCAGAGCGAGTATTTCGGCTGACTATTTGATCTATTACAAGACCTGCACATGATTTAAAAATAGTTCGTCACCTGTGGTAGCAGAAAAGTAGAAATAGAATAAAATCGGTGCTGCACTATGAGAAGTATAGTCCTATTGCGGCATTTAAGTTTTTTTAGTGGTACAACCTTTCGGTTTGGGGATAAAATTCTCCAAAACAAAGTGATCGGTAACATTCTTTTGCTTCGGAGTTGGTTGACTGTTGGTTTTCTTGTGTAGATCATCATCCGATCGCGCCAATGTGTTTTTTGTATTATCCTGGATGGCATACTTTTAATGATCAAAACTAATCATAAATGCAACACCATAAACCAACCAAAAATTTGAGTAATTAAAGTATTTGATGCAACTCTGAGTAATATATCTACCTGGGATAAGATTCGTAAGTTATGTTAGCGCACATAACAGTTCAAGTATAACAAGTAGTCAAGAACTGAAGATAGAAGGATTACAAATTTACCACAACTTCCCTTAAGAACCCCATTTAAAATGCAACTAATAGTCTTTGAACACGGTCAATTCCCAGATGAAGTCTTTCATAAAATTAGCATGGTTTTAGAAAGAAAAAAAAAGCCAGGAAGAACTATCATGTGAGAACTTTGGTTGCGTCAACAACTGCTTTTGTTCTAAAAAAAATTGAAAAAAAATGTCCTTGTCTTTATCCCAATAAGGACTGTCCTTGTTTTGTCACGTCATGTGAAAGACTGAACAGCTCTGGTTAAATGACAACTGTAGTAATAAGTTAAAGCCCTAACAACCTAAGGAGACCTTTAGAATACTCAGACCTTTAAACTCAAAAATAAAAAAGAACTCAGATCTTATTTGTTCAAGGTAATCTATGAGATTTATCATTTCAGAGTAATAGTTTTTCTAAATACCATAAAAATATTGTAGGTTATATTAATGTGCGTTAATCTTTAAAAGTATTTGAATTTCATGGATTTTCACTTCCAAAGGGAAGTGACTTCCTTTGGATTTGGTTTTATGGGTTTTTCTTTACGTCTTGGGTGTCTTTATATCATGGGTTAGGACTTTTTTCCCTTGATATATAAAATGAAAAAAAGTTATAACTTTAGACATTTTTATTATACACGTTTATTTGTAATTATAATTGATAGTTGATAGCAACCGCTGCAAGGAATCAAAGGTTCACTGGTTCTTCCTGAAAAAAGGTCCATTGGTTCAGCATGCAAGCATATTGATGAAGAACACTGGTCTGGAGGGCTAACACCCATTACCATGTAGACAAGGACATGGGTCCTTGCTTGGAATAAACTATTTGAAAAAGTGCTTGGATTAAACCACATGACTTTGTGACCAGAAGAAATCACATATTGTCTGTTGCAGAGCCAAAAGGGAGAGGTGTCGATGGAGCTAGATAGCCACACACGAACACGACTTAGTGATTGAAGGCGAAATTGAACCAGCTGACCTGGAGGTCTTCCAAGGGTTCTTTTTGGCTGCCAAACGCCCCTTTTGATAACTTTACAATTGATGGAAAACCTATTTATTGGCCCAATTACATGGGAATATATTTAAAATATTTTCACCAATTATTTTAGAAGCTTCTAGAGTTTGAACTTTGAGTTCTTATGTTTTTTCTTTAGACATCTTACGAATTTTATTCATTTTGTTTACTGCAAATGATAGTTAAAAAGTACAATCATAATGAAAGGGCCAAAAGGAAGAGCATCAACATAACTGTAGTTATAGTTTACCAGGTTATGAGTTGAAACAAGTTTTAACAACAGGAATAAGTTTTGGACAAGAAGCACTCAAATTTGTTACTCCCTAGTAGTTATTAGCTAACCCAAGGAAAAGGTTGCTGTTGCTATAAGCTAATTATGTGTCAAAGATGAGTAATTATGGCATCATGACTAAATAGCAACACAACTGGAACCAAAGGCACGAATTGATCATAATAAGAAAAACAGCGCATTCGATAACATATAATGAATCTATAAGCTTGAATTTGCCTATAAAAGTGCTTAGATAAGCTCATTTTCAAAGATGCATGCATTATCAACATTTTCAACCACAATAAATAGCAAAATTGTAGTTCAATCGTCAAGTCAAATAACAAGGACTATGGATGCACCTCAGGCAAATTTGTCACCAACTTGTTCACAAGATCCTGGAACTTTGACTGGTTAACCTGCAGGAAGCCAAATGAAACAATTTCAGATGTCGTGAACCCATGCAAGCAACAAGAGCATTAACACTTCTGAAGAACATGATCATAAAAATTAAATTTGTAACCTCAGAGGGATCCTGCTTGCTGTGCTTGCTCAAATTGCGATAAGTAAAAAAGCTAGATTCCTACACTTTAATCAAGTATATAAGAATTACGCAAGCAAGCAAAAAAAAAAAAAAACTGCATTGATATAACTATCAAATGGTGCTTCCTCTCACCGGCCGAGATCGCTCGTCGGCGAAATAACCTGAAAGAAGAAACCAAACCACTGTTAGAGAAAGAACAATTGATCACATCAGATCAAACACAGAAAGCCGCAGATCTCGCCCCAGATCCGGAGAAGAGAACGCAAGGATCCAAATCCCAGCGGCGCAATGCGGCCAAGATAGCACCACCCAAAGCGGATACGACGGCGAAATCCGACTGGGTAGAGGGGAGATCTTAGGGTTTCTAATCACGGAAGAGAGATCTCAGGGGACGTACGGTTGTTGTTGAGGCCGAGAATGAAGACGAGAGGGACGAGCAAAGAGAACACCACGAGGGCCAAGACGCCGACGGCGAGCCCCTTCCACCGCCTCTTCGCCGGCGTCGCGGCCACGGCGTAGCCTTTCATCTACTGCTACTCTTCCTGGTCGCCGTCGCCGTCGCCGCTCCCATCCCCCGAATGCAAAAGGAGCTCTCGCTTCTGGCGCGCTTCCTCTCTCTCTCTCTCTCTCTCTCTCTCTCTCTTCCTTTTGCGGTTGGAGGAGTTGATTCCGTTTGGGGTTAAGATTTCGTTGTTCGGGCTCTTTTAAGCGGGGCGCGGAGAGAGAGAAATAGAAAGACAGACAGAGAGGAGAGAGAGTGATGTGTGGGAGATTTGTTTTCTTTCTATATATATGATTTGTTGATGGTGTCATGGTTTTGGGGGATGAAGGATGTGACAAGTGGTTGCTTGTTTCAGTTTGGATCTTTTTTTTTTGGAAATATATGTGCATTTATATATAAAGTCATTAATCATCAAATTAAATATAAGTGTAAAAATTATTTAAGTATAAAATATTTTTATTAAGAGTTTTCGTAGTCAAGTTCGAGGCAAAGTTATATGGGTTGAATAATTCTTTAATAGACATAAAAATAATCCTATAATTTTCCAATACTTTGTAATTTAGAAAACTTTATCACCTTCTTTTGGTTGGTTCTTATAGGCTTTATAGTCTTATAATTATGATATATAAATAGTATTTATTCTATAAATTAATATAATCACATATTATATACTTTAATATCACTAATTATGGGTTATATAATTTTTTTCTTAATATGTATTTACATAAATATATATATATATATATATATGAGAAATATTAGTGTGTATACATAAATTGTGTATCAGTATCATTTTAATCGAATGATGCACATTATTTGTGTTTTGAACCATCAGATTGAAAGTGATGCTGATCCAAAGGCCCAAAACCTGTGTATGCACAGTGCATACACAATTTGTGTATGCACGCTAATATGTCTATATATATTTATATATACATAAGTATCCTTGGTATTCCTTTGTTTTATTTCATATATGATTGTTAAGTTCGAATGCATCTGTGATATTCATGATATAATTCCTATGAGATTATAAATGTTAATTGTATATTTATGTAGTTAATATCTACCATCATATATGTGTTACATGATATATTCTAGTTTCAGTTTACATATGTTGAAAATTANAATAATAATAATAATAATATATTTTCTAGAATTAGACCGTCCTCGAGTGAGTTTTTAAATTTTAAATTTCTTTTCTTCAAGTTTAAAAATTAAATTAATTTTTTACGTTGAACCATATCAGTTTTCAAGTTTTTAGAATTTTTTCGGACACCCCTTACGGGTGGGAGTGATCAATATTATTCATAATATTGTCAAGGGTTAAATAAAATCATCCTCACAATATGGTTTTTTAGCATATCATCTACAAGATTTTAGAAAGTAATAATGTGTGCATGTCTTACAAATATTGTATGCACAAAGGGAAAACCTGCTCCATTTTCTGCTATATGTTATAGCCCTTAATCACAACGTAGATCAAGATGCGGAATTAATAATGCATACTAACACATACTCCTTTTCCCTAATGAAGCCACCTTCATGCTACGGCTACCTTAATTCTCTTGTTCGATTCACGATTGCTTCGCACGATATAGAGGTCTCGTGATTAATGATTGTCCTTCTTCACAACTGTAACGTTTCTAAAAGTTCAACTTGAATACATATCCAAAAGACGATGCTATTCATCATACATCATTATTTTGACTTTTGAATTTTCAATCGATAACTAAGTAACATCAACAAAAGACTATAAAATGATTAAAAATTTGCTATATTAAAAATAAATACTAAAATGATTCAACATAGAAGTTTAGGCAAATTGACATAATAATATGATAGTACTAAAGACTCAACATAAATAAATGAGTTTGAACGTATAACTCGATAGCATCCTACTACATAATCAACATAAGACCAAAAGGAAAATATTTGTTGTCATGAGAACCGCATGTGCACGTCACCATCATCGTCATAAGTACCTAATTCCCTAGAGGGTCTAGATGCAGAAGAGACAAACCTCTCGTGAGCTAATGTCCGTTATGTAAGGCTCAAATAGAAATAAAATAAAATAATAAATCATGCTCGAAAGAAATATCATAAAAGACATAAAAGCACCATTCGTATGCATCATCATTATCTTTCTTTAATATTATCACCATCATCATCTTAACATCATCATCATCATCATCATCATCATCATATAGTGAAGAGCTCTTCTTTAATTAAGGAAGCTTCATGTACTTTCATGCGGCATGACATCAATGGTTGTACAGGACCACGAGCAGGTTTGCTGCACAGGTATGGGAGAGGACCGTGCAACTCGAACACTGGCCACGTCGTGATTTGGAGTCACGTGGCCCATGACTTCACTGTTTTGCCTATGGCTACACCCCTGTCCCCTTCTTCCAATTTGCAATCACTACATGGAGTCCCGCCAATTACATCTTTTATCTTTAATTACTATAAATTCCTTATAGTGTATGCATCATCATCAGGGTTAGAAATCACACAATCACATATAAAGAATAATCTTATAGGATCATCTTACCGCACGGACCGCTTCGGCAAACACGGTCCGCGTGTGGTTATGCAAACACGGCCCGTGTTCAGAGAACACAGTTCGGGTTCCCTGTAGTGTTTCTGCGCGCCACACCATTTCTAGCATAGACTACGTCCCCAAAGAACACGGCTTGCATTGGATCCGTAGAGGTGCTCTCCGGCAGCATCTAACCCGAATATGATAAGGGCATCATCTTCGGGTAGGAGACCTGACACGGTCCATGTTGTAAGACACGGTTCGTGTTGTCCTCCAATGCGGTGGCGGAAACGATTAGGGTTTCGTCACCGCATAGAAGGAAGAACACCCCGTCCAGGCATGATCCGCGTCGACGAACTCGGTTAGGGTTCATCATCATATACAAAAAGAATGTGCTGTTGGGCGCGACCCATGTCGGAGAACACGACATGTGTATAGAGGAACACAGTATGTGTCTTCCTGCACAGAACGCGTCCCTTCGGGCGCTTACAAAAATTGGGCGATTTGAGGATTAGATCTCCACAAAAACATCGATAAAACATTTAGAAAACATGTAGGGATCATCCATCATCATCATCATAAAATCAAAAATCATATTTCTCAATCATAAAGATGAGTTTCATGGCGGATTCCTAAGGATCCTCCTACATACCTCGTCTCATGTGCAATCCATCGTTGATCTTTTGTCCTTCGTCCTCTCTTTTCTATTGTCACGCGCTCCTCTATGTTCGCTTTTCTTTGGCACAATTCTCCAAGCAATGAGGAGATGAAAATAATAATAAACCTTAGAGAAGATCATGCCTTACCTTAGTTGTGCAACCTAGGAGAGAGAAACTCAAGGGAAGAAGAAAAGAAGACTATGGCAAAAGAAAGAAGGGAATAATTCTGAGGTTTGGTCTTATTTATAGGGGATGGAGGTTGGTTTATTTACCTAATTTCCCCTATGTAATTTTAATCAAATTCAAATTTTGATTTAAGTTAAATTAGGGTATTACATCATAAACCCCTTAGAATAAAATTTGTTCTCGAATTTAGGTAAAGGTAGGAGTCTTACCAAATAAGTAAGGAAACACCCAACACATTTCTTCTTCTAGTTTCCATGTGGTTTGATGATGCATCCAAGCCACTTTGACCATCAATATCATCTTGTTCTTCATTCTTCTACTCTGATAATCCAAAATTTCTACTGGGTACTCGATATAAGTCAGATAATCTCTTATGTTGATTTCTTCTAACTAGATCACCTTTGCATCATCGTGATTATACTCCTTGAGCATGGATACGTGGAACACATTATGCACATGCCCAAAGGATGGGGGCAGTGCCAATCTGCACGCTCTGTCGTCGATCATCTCCAACACCTCGAATGACCCAACATAGCATGGACTGATCTTTCCTTTCCGACTGAACCGTATAACCCCTTTTGTCGGCGAAGTCTTCAGCAGCACTCTATCGCCTACCTTGAAAGTGTGATCTCTTCGCCCTTTGTCTGCATATTTCTTTTGACGGTTTTGAGCTGCTTTCATCCTTTCTCTTATCAGCTCCACTTTCTTTGCACAGTCTTCAATGAGTGCTGGTCCGAGCAATCTTCTTTCTCCTACTTCATTCCAACATGTCGACGATCGGCATGGTCTACTATACAGCGCTTCGAATGGTGTCATCTGAATAGTCGCATGGTAGTTGTTGTTATATGAAAACTCGATAAGTAGGAGATGAGTATCGCAAGTGCCCTACCAATCAAGTGCACAAACTCATAGAATATCTTCTATCGTTCGTATGGTGCGCACAGTCTATCTGTCTGTCTGCGGGTGGAACGCAGTGCTATAATTCAGCTTGATCCCAAATGCCTCCTGGATGCCTTTCCAAAACTTGGATGTAAAATGAGGATCTTGGTCCAGCACGATGGAAACATGAATATCATGCAACTAAATAATCTCGTTTGTGTACAACTCCATTAGGCTCTCGATCGTTTGCTTCGTCTTCATTGGTAGGAAATGAGCTGATTTCGTCGATCGGTCCACGATTACCCAGATAGCATCATATCCTCTCCTCGTGCGGGGAAGGTCGGTGATGAAGTCCATTGACATGTGCTCCCGCTTCCACTCTGGGATGTTGAGTGGCTGAAGAGTACCATAAGGTCGCCGATGCTCGATCTTTACTTGTTGGCATACAAGGCATCTAGAAACATAATCAACTATTTCCCTTTTCATATCCCTCCACCAAAAACTTCGTTGCAGGTCATTGTACATCTTCATATTGCCGGGGATGATGGCAACCTCCATCTTGTGGCATTCATCCAGCACTTCTCTGTGTATGTCTTTATTCTTTGGAACCCATAAATGACCTTTGTATATAATCGCACCATCCAAAGAAATGCTAAAATTTGCATCCTCTCTCTCGCATAGCTTGACCATCCTTTGGTATCCTTCATCTTCTTGTTGCGCCTTGACAATCCTGCCTATTAGGTCAAGTTGTACTCCATTGTGCGTCATCATTAACAATCCTCGCTCGGTGAGCTTCGGATTCCATTGAACTGTACTTTCCACCATGTTCCATCTTTGTACTCTCAAACATGCGAGTCCACCGGCTCGTTTCTTGCTCAAGGTGTCCGCAACTGCATTCATCTTGTTAGGATGGTAGTTTATGGCAAACTCGTAGTCCTTGAGAAATTTCAACCACCTTCTCTACCTCATATTCAGATCCTTTTGGAAAAATACATACTTGAGGCTTTTGTGATCTGTGACGATTTCAAATTCCTCACCATAAAGATAGTGCTTCCAGATTTTTAATGCAAATACGACCGCTGTCAACTCCAGGACGTGTGTGAGATAGTTCACCTCGTGCTTCTTCAGTTGTCTTGAAGTGTAGGCTACTACCTTGCCGTGTTGCATTAGAATGCAGCCTAAACCCATGTTGCATGCATCATAGTACACCACATAACCTCCACTCCCAGTCGGAATTGTGAGTATCAGTGTCGTGGTGAGTTTGGTCTTCAATTTTGGGAAACTGTCTTTGCATTGTTGTGTCCATTCATACTTCACTTCTTTCTTCGTCAAATTTGTAAGTGGAGAGGCTATCTTGGAAAAATCTCTGATGAATCATCGATAATATCCTGCCAATCTGAGAAAACTTTTGATCTATGTTGCATTCTTTAGCCTTTCCCAGTTTGTCACAACCTCTACCTTTGTCGGGTCTACAAAGATTCTATCTTTCGATATGATGTGTCCGAGGAACATAATTTGATCTAGACAAAATTTGCACTTGGAGAATTTCGCAAATAACTGATGACTCCGTAAAATCTCCAATAAAGTGCGAAGATGCTCCTTATGCTCTTCTGGACTCGAGGAATAGATCAATATGTCATCGACGAACTGATCAAGATATGGCTTGAAGACCCGGTTCATAAGACTCATGAATGCCGTTGGAGCATTGGTCAAACCAAACGGCATCACAAGGAACTCGTAGTGCCCGTATCTGGACCTGAATGTTGTCTTTGGCACATCCTCCTCGGCTATCATGAGCTGATGGTAGCCGCTCCTTAAATCAATCTTCGAAAACACCGTTGCTTTGGAGAGTTGGTCGAACAGATCGTCGATGCGCGGTAAGGGATACTTGTTTTTTATCGTCGCCTTGTTCAACATCCTATAGTCGATGTAGAGACATAGAGACTCATTATTCTTCTTCACAAATAAAACTGGAGCACCCCAAGGTGAGATGCTTGGCCGGATAAACCTCTTATTGAGAAGCTCCTGGATTTGGGTCTTTAGTTTCTTCATCTCAGTTGGCGCCATGTAGTAGGGAGCTTTTGATATAGGAGTCGTTCCTGGTACGAGATCAATATGGAAGTCAATCTCCCTTTGTGGCGGTAATCCTCATACATCTGCTGGAAAGACATCTGGGAAGTCTTTTATTACTTCTATCTCATTGAGCTCCTTGGTTGGTTCATATGTCGTTGTCACGCTCGGTAGGTAACCTCTACATCCTCTTCTCAGCATCTTCTGGGCCTTCATGGCAGAGACCAATAATTTGCCGTTATAGTTCGGTGTACCTCAAATGGTAGCCCATGGTCCACCCCACGGTGTACAAATCTTGATCTTCTTTTGTAGATAGTGAATGCATGTCGTGATATGACAGTCAGTTCATACTAAGGATGATGTCGTAGTTCGTCATCGGGATGATCACCAAATCTACAAAGAAGTCCTTCTGTTTGGTCCTCACTGGTATGTTAGATACATACCGGTGAGTGTGAATGATACCCAAAGGAGTAGAAATCTCCATCGGGTAATTGGCATCCTCTGCCTTCATATTGATTAAGGCAGCAAAGCCCTCGGAGATGAAAGAGTCAGTGGCTCCGGTGTCAAACAATGTTGTAGCATGGATATCAGCAAAAAGAAGAGTACCTTGAATGACATCATCTGTGTGATTGTCGTAGTCGTCGCGCATCTGATAGGCACGTCCAGCAACTCGGTTGGAGCCTCCTGCTCTTCCGCGATCCTGTCCATCTCTATGTGGCTCGAGATAGTCCCTGATGTAGTGGCCCTGCTTGCCGTAGTTGATGTAGGCATCAGTCTTCCTATGGCATTCCCCATAGTGGTTCTTCTGGCAGTGGGGCCAGACACCACGACTCTGCTGGGGTTGCAGGTTGTTTTGATGGGCAGGTTGAGTATCATGAGGTTCGTAGGGCCTTGCTCGGTCATCACGGTAGTTTCCTCCCCGATTCCCATGCCTCCTGCTAACCCAATTAGGTCTGGGCTAATCAGGATGGCACGACGTAGTCTTGTTCTTCATCTCTTCTTTATAGTTCCTCTCCAGCTCAGATGTTACTTCGATCGTTTGGTCAATAGTGACGTAGTTGCTTTCAATGGTCCCAACTCTAATATCAAAGTTCAGTCCACGAATGAAGCATCTAGTGCACTCCTTCTCTCCCTCCTGCAAGTTGGAGTACTTCTGTAGGCGGTTGAATTTGTTCATGTAAGTGGTGACATCCATGTTGCCCTATTTCAGGTGTAGGAACTCCTTAGCTTTTTGTGTCCTTTTGTATGCGGGAAAATAACGAGTTCTAAAGGCCTCCTTGAATTCCTTGCAGGTGACAGTGTCCTTATCAACGAACTTGGTGATTTTGATGATATCCCACCAATCCTTGGCGTCCTCAATCAGGTGGTTGACAACATAGACCATCTTCCTTGCTTCAGCACATTCCATTTCTTGAAATGTCCCTTCCATCTTCTGGATCCACATCTCAGCACGTTCGAAGTTGTTTATCCCGTTGAATTCAAGACGATGCAACTTGAGGAACTGGTAGATGGTGTCCTTGGAGTTCACAGTAGGTTGTTGATCCTGAGTGGTCTGTCTTGCATTACCACCGGCCGGATTTCCCTCTTAACTAGAACCCCTAGTATCAGTTATTTGCAATTTCATTAACCCACAGGGTAATTAGCCTACATTATCATCATAAAAATCAATTGGTTCAAATACTTACTTGATGGTGTGACAGATGCTAATGACAATTGCATATAAACTTAACATCCTATATTCTAAGGAAGCCAAAAGGTTTGTAACATTAGGCTCTGATACCTAAATGTAACGCCCCAAAATGTCAACTTGAACACGTATCTAAGAGACTTCTGGATGACGCTACTCATCATACATCATTGACTTGACTCTTGACTTTTCAGTCAATAACTAAGCCACATCAGCAGAAGACTATAAAATGATTAAAGGTATGCTATATTACAAATAAATGCTAAAATGATCCAACATAAAGGTCTAGGCAAACTCACATAACAACATGATAGTGCTAAAGACTCAATATAAGTAAATGAGTTTGAAGGTGCAACTCGATAGCATCCTACTACATAATCAACCTAAGACCAAAAGAAAAACATGTGCAACTCTAGACTGTCATGAGCACCGCATGTGCACGCCACCATCATCATCATAAGTACCTAATTCCTTGCAGGATCCAAATGCAGGAGAGGCGAACCTCTCGTGGGCTAATGCTTGGTATGTAAAGCTCAAATAGGAATAAAATAAAATAATAAATCATGCTTGAAAGAAATATCATAAAAGACATGAAAACATCATTCGTATGCATCATCATTATCTTTATTTAATATTAATATCATCATCATCATCATCATCATCATCATCATCATCATCATCATCATCATATGGTGAAGAGCTCTTCTTTAATTAAGGGGGCTTCATGTACTTTCATGCGGCATGGCATCAACGGTTGTACAGGGCAACGAGCAGGTTCATTGCACAGGCATGGGAGAGGACCATGCAACTGGAACAGTGGTCATGTAGTGATTTGGAGTCACGTGGCCCGGGGCTTCACCGTTTTTCCTGCGAGTACACCCCCTGTCCCCTTCATCATCATCCTTTTTCTTCCAATTTGCAATCAGTACATGGAGTCCCACCAATTACATATTTTATCTATAATTACTATAAATTCCTTATAGTGTATGCATCATCATTAGGGTTAGCA
Source organism: Pontederia paniculata (assembly GCA_001647135.1). Taxonomy (NCBI): domain Eukaryota; kingdom Viridiplantae; phylum Streptophyta; class Magnoliopsida; order Commelinales; family Pontederiaceae; genus Pontederia; species Pontederia paniculata. Next base: position 18,135 of record LTAE01002208.1, on the reverse strand, counting down.
ATCATACAATCACATAAAAAGAAGAATCATGTAGGATCATCTTACCACAGAGACTGCGTCGGCAAACACGGTCCGCGTGTGGTTACGCAAACACGGCCCGTGTTCAGAGAACACAGCCCAAGTTCCTTGTAGAGTTCCTGTGCGCCACTCTGTTTCCATCATATACCATGTCCCAAAGAACACAGCCTGCGTTGGGTCCGTAGAGGTGCGTTTCGGCGGCGTCTAACCCGAATCTGATAAGGGCATCATCTTCGGGTAGGAGGCCTGACACAGTCCGTGTTGTCCTTTAGCTTGGCGACAGAAACAATTAGGGTTTCGTCATCGCATAAAGGGAAGAACACGCCGTCCATGCACGATCCGTGTCGACGAACTCGGTGTAGGATCTGGATGGCACCAAGAGGGGGGGGGGTTGAATTGGTGTATTAAAAAATCTTACTATCTTTTAGTTAGTTAGACAAGTTATCAGCGGAAGCTCATAAATGCAAACATAAACAAATAGAGAAGGGAGTAAAGAGATAACGAACACACAAAACAAACACAGAGTTTGTTGATGAGGTTCGGCCGAACTCCTAGCCTACGTCCCCGCTCCGGTCTTCTCCCACGAGATCTCTAGAGATCATTATATCCTTCTTCAAGGGCGAAGGCTCCCTTACAACTTCTTCTTTCTTGCACGAGGACAAGGAGACAATCTCTTACAAATCTCTCTCAAGAGCTCTTGGACCCTTCTCACAAGGGGAACTAAGGCTTTCACTCGTTCGCACAATATCTCAATGTTTGCCAAAGTTGCTTCCCAAGACTCTTGGGATTACAATATATACTCTGCACTAAAGACCTAATTCTCTCTCTCAGAAAATTAGCCGTTAATGCAAGTATTGTACCTTCACCTACTTCTCCGGTCACCCGTTGCTCCAGCTTTGGTCGACCGCTGCTTTGGTGAAGTACCCCACTTGAACTGCCACCTAGTGCTTCGGTCGTCCACCGCTCACCCC
>LTAE01002207.1:16710-45921 GCA_001647135.1 Pontederia paniculata | reverse complement strand
GCAACCCCCCGCCAACTCAGCGCCGAGTTGGATCGGCGCCAGTAAGGATTGGATGATCAGTCTCCATCTGCTATCTCCAACAGATATAATTAATTAAAAAGGCTGACGAAAATGATGTTTCATGATCTATGGATTTCTAAACAAAGTGCATCTTGTTGTCCCTATCAGTTGCCAAGTTTTCGCTGGTATAGTGGCCAAAGCTTAAATGGTGTGGCGCTGTTAAGGTCGAATTAAATGGTGCATCCTGTCCCTTATGTCTTCTACTACTACTGCTACTAACTACTAGTGACAAGGTCATGTTCCAATTCCAAAGCTTTGCCAAGTTCGTTCTGAGTGGACGCATGGATGTGGCCAATGGTGGGGGCAGAATTGTGCTGTAATTATTGGCCAGCCAAATGCCCCCACACCTCCATTGGCTTTAAATACATGGTATCATCCCATGAGTCCAGATACATTTAACTTCAGATTTTTAAATTTTTTCTCTTTTGGGTAGGAACATTTGAGGATAGATTTGATATGTTGAAGATTCCCGTGCATGCAACTCTTGTGACCCTCCTTTGGCACTCGTGGCCATTCTTCTTTCTAATTTCCTATGCGACAAGCAATCTTGGTGAAAAATAATTACATACCAAAAACAAGGGTTATTGTATTAATGTGTCATTCAATATTGTATAATTAATTAAATGCCAAAAAGAAAGAAAATAAATGGTAGAACTAATAATCTAGAGAATTTTGAGTTGATTTTCACTATTTTTTCATAAAGAATAACAAAAAAAACAACATATTTTTTTAATTTAAATGGGAAACTTATTTACTTATCCCCTAAATATTTTGCAACTACATAGTTAGCCTCTTCAAGCTTATTCGCTCAAGTTTTTCTGTATGTTTTTTTCCTAAGAACATTTTTAACACCCCCTTCCCCTAACAACAAAATTGTACGTTAAAAACATAGAATTTATCATAAGCCTCATTTAAATACTTCTTTTAATGAACTCATTTTAATTTTATGATTTCCATTAATATATTTTAAAAGACAGATTTTTCGCAGTCAATGAAATGCAATTTGAAAAATGAAACATATAATAGAACAATGACCTTGACAAAAAAAATAAGTGGATAATTTTATAATTAAATTAGACAATAAGTAGTTTAAGGTTTAAAGTAGTTATGAAGAAATAACTAAAAAAAACTGCACTACAATATTTTCTACAATGAAACCGTTAAAAACGTTCAATTTATCTTGGTGAAAATTCGATAGAAATGAGAAGCTAGCTTGACAACAGTATGATGTTTTTTTTTTAAATAAATCTTAATATCTTCTATAGCTCCGAAGAGAGAAAAGAAGCATTGACAAATAATCATCTTCATCATGTTAGGGCTTAAATCTGATGATATAATTCTCCTCGTCAACAAATACACTTCTCAATATACAATCTTAAGTCATCCGAGATTGTCGTTGTGCCAATAATAAAGTATTCTTTTCTATAATTTATCACTATTTTTTTATTAAAATTCATCGATGTTCAAAATTATTAGTATATGATTAATTTAATATTTAGACGAATGCAATGAAGATAAATTCTTCTTTTTGAAATTCGAAAAAAATTACGAAGACTAAGAATTTAACTCACAAGGAACTTTGACTTGTGATAGCTTCATCTAAAAAATAGTCAATGGTTAAAAAGTACGATATTGTCAATTTTTTTTATCGTCTTGCACAATAAGTCTACGCCTCCCTTCTCTGAGCGCTGACTCTAGTAACATGTCCTAAGTCCACATTACATATACAACATGTGTTAAACATCTGCACATTAAGGAATATGCCAAATTTGACTAAGTCATCATTCCCTTCTAAAATTATGAATTCAAATGATTAGTCGGTTAACCTATTGAAAAAAGAATATGATCAAAATGTCAAGAAGATATTAAGAGAATATCAACATTTTGACTATAAGATTTGACTAAAATAATAGATTATTAATCAATGAAAAAATGAATATCGAATTTGTGGAATTAAAGAAGGATAAAAGTAGTAAAATATTTTTTTCTTTAATTTTTCCCAATGGCATTCTCTCTCCTGGCACAAATGAAGCAACAAATCAACTTATAATTGCATTTTATTTATTATATTAATAAAAGGAGCCATGATAGACTAATTGTTTGTGCATATCTAAGATGTGCAATTTCAACCCTATCCTAGCAATGGTAAGTTACAAACTTCAAATTGCTACTAATTTATCATTCAAACTAAATAGTACATAAATGAAAAAAAATGAAATTTATGCGTATAATTTTATTTTTCCTTCGAACTATACAAACCAAGGACAAGAAAAATAGGCAAAATAATTAGTTGCAAAAAAAACCCAAAATTTTGTCTAATACTTGGTGATAGACTGGGCTTTATGAATTGGGCCTTAAAAATGCATAAGTGGGGCCACAAGAGTAATATTTAGTGTGTATTAAATAAATGAGCTATGTTTAAAAGCCCATTACCAAGACATTTCTAATTTGCCCGCTTGTGAATTGGATTGCCTCCAATTCTATTCAAGTTTACACTTTCCTGCCGTTGCCTCGCCGCCGGTTCCTGTGTTACCCGTCGACGTCGTTGCCTCGCCGCCGGTTACTGTTGTCCGCCGCTGCCTCTCCGGCATACCTGCCTCCGTCTCGAATAATCCTTTATATAAGACGCGGTCAGAGAGGTACTGCTTTTTCTTCTTTTGTTACCAAGTAGGAGGCGCTGAAACCTCTAGTGGAAGTTCCATACTGTTCTAGATTTGGGTTATATGTGGGTTAATGATCTAACTTCCGCCTATTTGGATTTATACCCGAAAGAAAGATTGCTCCACAAAACTTGTCGTTGTGAAATGTATCAATTGTTCACCAGCTGTTTGATGCATTGTCTATAAGAAAATAAGTAGTTAAAGTTTTCATCTTCATGGTAGTGTGTGTTCAGCAGGAACTCTGCTCACGTAATCTGTATGCTACATTTTTCTTGAAAGTGCGTGAGAGCACATAATGATCAGTTCAATTGTAGAAAACCTTTGAATTGTGGGTGCTTTGAATATCTTCACCTTAAATGCGTAGTAGACCGGTATTGAAAAATTATTAAATTTTGAAAGAAAGACATGAGAGCTTTCATACAAAGGCTATGCAAAAATAAAGAGCTTCCGGCTACAACATATGTAGACAAAAGCAACTAAAAATGATCTCAACAAATACATACTCTGCAAAAAGCAAGTCATGGTTAAAGAAAACAGACTAAAAAATTTGCTTCTAATGCTCCCTTGAAAGCTTATGAAGCATGGGTAACTTGTTTACAGGGCATCTGGTATTTGTTGGGCACTTGATTTAGACCTTAAATATATATAATGGTTTTTTTATGAAAAATCTAAAAAAGTACACCACAGCTACAAAAATTGTACAGAGAGTGTCATAATTAATTTAGATTCATATTTGCAGTTCTTATTAGTTCTCATTCAAATAATATATTATCTTATTGTTATCTGAAAATCAACACATCTGTACTTGTATTGTTATGTGTACCAATATTCACCATCGTCGACATAAAAAAAATAAACATTGTCAAAAGCAAATAGGTCAATTAATAGTCATCTGAATCCCATTGTAAACATCATCTTAACCGGAGCACAATCTTTTTCTACTGGAGTATTGATCTCGACGTCTAATCTAAACACGTTGTTGCTTATGGCATTCTATTATATGGCAATGCAAACAACAATCCTCGTCATAAGCTTATGTTAGTGAAAGGGAGTAAACTCCACGTAGGGTCCGGGAGATGATTTTTCATTATACTTTTAATCCTCTCAAAGACAATGTGATAATCAAACATAGGCTTCTAACTTGTACCATAAGAAACCAGAGGAGAACCATCCTTGAATAAGTTGCAGAAGAAATTCATCACCTTGGCCCAAGAATTGGAGAAGGATGTTGATAATCTTAGTGATTGCGAGAGACTGCACAAGGTCTTCCTGCAAGAAATGACGACTTGTGAGCAACAATTTCTTCAACGCAAAGCAGTTGTGGATGCAAATATTAGAGAGAAAGAGAGCTTCAATGAGATGCAAGTAGAAATCCAACGACAAATAATACAATCTCAGGTTCAAAAGACAACATAAAGAGGAAGTGAGATTATTAGAAATTCAATTGTCACACAAGCCACAAGGTCGGAAACCCAGAAAATTATCAGAGTTTGAAAAGGAAATATATGCTTTGGTGGCTGAAAATGCTTCCTGTATGAGAACTTTGGATCTCCAGAAGAAACAACTCTCTCTTCTTCTGCATATGGAAAGTGTATATAGGTCCTTTTTGCTTTAAAGATGAGAGTTGAAAGAGCATAATAATAAAATCAGTGGATACTTCGATTCTCAATTTTGATTTTACCATAGCCCTTCTTGTAATATAAATATGTTTCGGTTAATTGATTATAAACAATGACAAGTTAAAATGCCAATAATTAATATACAATAAATATTTCAGCAGGTGAATAGTTGGAGGCGGCATAAATATATGATTATGATTGATATGGACATCTATTTGATCGTTGAATCTACTGTAAATGTTTCGGCAAATGAATTCTTATTGTTGTTATAATATTTATCTAATTTTCTAAAATAGTTGTAGACAACATTTATGTGATCGTTACATCTATTGATGCTTGTTGTTGGCACAATGTTTTTTGCTCTATGATTCAGATTATAGTCATAAGCAAGGTCATTATTAAAATTTGAATTCACCATTTCACTATTTAATTCTGGGGAATCCATCTTGTGCATTTGTCTTAAAAACTGCGTCAAAATTAGAGTTTTTTTTCGTTCAAGAGTAGAATCTCATGGATGTATAAGACTATTAGCACTCAATTAATTCGTTGTTCGGACGAATGTGGTGAAGATAAATCTTTGCCAAATTAGTGACTTCGGAGACTCGAACTCGGACTACTAATTCTCGGCCTCTCAATTTTGAGGCGTAGATCCATTAGTTATTTGTGCCAACTAAATTAAAACTAGAGTTTCTTTGGCTATTAGTTGAACAACTGTAACCTATTTATCAAGCTTTATTGTTACCCAGGTCGAGGAATTGCAAAACTGACGCAGAGGAAAGGACCGCAAGCGCTGTTCGCCGTCTAGAGGTGGATCTGGCGGCCCGTGGCACCACTAGCCTTAGCGTCTCGAAGCAACGCAAGGAAGAATGTTAAAATTTCAAGCTCATAGAGCACACAATTAATTATGCAACAAAACTGATCAACTTCATTACCCAAAACAGGAGCATTAATACTCCCAAAGAGTTCTAGAACGACAACTAACAACTCCACAACTAACAATTCCAAGATAAGAACAATTGACTAAGATAGAATTAACTAATTAACTGCCAATACGACTAAGATAGAAGTAACTAACTAACTGCCAATACGACTCCAAAGAAAACATGAATAAAACAAGTGGTTCCAACAGGACAGGATCCTGCGGCCTATCTTCTTAGTCTTCTGCATCAGTTTCCCCCACCCAACAAAATGCTCGACCTCGAGCATTCGTGTGGCGCTTCTTGCGGGTGATACGGAAACAAATCTGATACGTTAAATGTTGACGAAATCTCCAGCCCCTCGGGAAGCTCAATCACATACGCCTTGTCATTAATTTTCTTAGTAACTCGACAGGGCCTGATCTTCTTGTTCTTCAGTTTATTGTACTTGCCACCGGGAAAGCGTTCTCTTCGAAAATGTGCCATCACCAAGTCATTAACCTCAAACACTTGAACTCGTCTTCGCCTATCAGCAGCTTCTTTATACTTTTCATTAGAGATACTCAACTGAGATCGAGTGAGCTGATGAATGTTATGAATTTGATTAATGAGGTCGTCAACTCCCGTGGTTGGTGTTGGTGAACCTGAAGGAAGAGCCAAATCAGTGGCTTGTCGTGGCATGCACCAATAGATGATGACAAAGGGTGCCCTCCCAGTTGTTCTGTTGACTGCACTGTTGTAAGCGAACTCAGCTTGTGATAATGTGACATCCCACTGTTTGGGTTTGTCCCCGGATATGGCGCGCAATAGATTCCCCAGTGAACGATTGACAACTTCAATTTGGCCGTCGGCGGATGGCTGGTGCTATTAAATCGCAAAGATGTACCAAGGCGTCGCCATAGAGCGCGCCAAAAGTGTGACAGAAATTTGGAGTCACTGTCAGACGTGATGGAGCGGGGAAGACCATGTAATCTGACTACCTCTCTGAAGAACAATGTAGCCACCTTACTCGCATTCGACGTTTTGTTACATGCTATGAAATGCGCCATTTTCGAAAAGCGATCCACTACCACAAATATAGAATCAACCCCCCGTTGTGTTCGAGGGAGCCCGAGGACAAAGTCCATGGTAAGATCCTCCCACGGGCCTTCCGGTGTTGGCAAGGGAAGATAAAGGCCTGTGTTCTGTGCATGCCCCTTGGCCACTTGACATACTGGACACCACTTAACGAAGCGTTCCACATCCCGTTTCAACCGAGGCCAGAAAAATCGTTCCTCTACAGCTAAGATTGTTTTATCTCTCCCGTAGTGGCCCGATTGCCCTCCTCCATGGATATCTCGGATGACCTGTTCACGCACGGAGGATTGTGGANGCCAGCCTTCTTGGCTAAGGACTGCACCGATTTCCACCATAGAGGCATCAAACTCGGCTTCAAAAACCTTGTCGAAACTGGGTAGGACGAGCACTGGAGCTGAGGTAAGTCGTCGCTTAATCTCCTCAAAACTATTTGTTGCTGCCACTGTCCACCGGAATCTCCCTTTCTTGAGGCATTCAGTGATCGGTGCTACCATTGTGCTGAAGTCCCATATAAAACACCGGTAGAATGACGCCAGACCATGGAAGCTGCGGACTTCATTGATCGTAGTTGGAGTAGGCCACGTAAGAATGGCCCGCACCTTCTCCTGGTCGACAACAAGCCCTGCAGCGCTAACAACATACCCCAAGAATATTAGATTATCAGTCATGAACTTACACTTCTTAGGATTCAGGTATAGCTTGCTGTCACGAAGAACTTGGAGAACACTTTTAAGGTGGCCATAATGCTCCAACATCTCCTTGCTGTAAATGAGGATGTCGTCGAAGTAGACCACCACGAATTTGCCAATGAACGGTTTGAGGACTTGCGTCATCACTTGCATAAAGGTGTTGGGTGCGTTTGAGAGGCCAAATGGCATGACTAACCATTCATATAAGCCTTCCTTCGTCTTGAATGCGGTCTTCCATTCATCCCCCGCCGCAATCCGAATCTGATGATACCCATTGCGCAGGTCCAGTTTTGAGAAGATCCTTGCACCGTGAAGTAAGTCGAGCATATCTTCCAACCGAGGGATAGGAAACCAATATTTAATTGTAATTTTATTTATTGCTCGACTATCTATACACATTCGCCATGTGCCATCCTTCTTCAGAACTAGCAATGCCGGAACAACACATGGACTCAAGCTCTCCCTGATCAAGCCCCTCTTTAACGGATCCTTAACCTGATCCTGAGTATCTGGTGCTCCTTGGGGCTCATCCTATAATGTGGCAAGTCTGGTAGACTAGCACCCGATAGGAGATCAATCTGATGCTGGATGTCCCTCTCAGGTGGTAATTCATGCGGCAGATCCTCCGGGATCACGTCTGCGAAGTCAAGCAGCAACTTATCTAGTCTCTTGTCTGCAGGAGCATCCCTCCGCTAGGTTTCACAGCTTGCACTACTAGTGCATAGCAGCATCCCACTTGCCTCATGTCGGCCGCAAAGTCATGCTGCTTCGTGATCACAAAAGTTGGTTTTACCTCTAAACCCTCATTCATTGTCTGTTCTTCCAAAGACATCAGTCGGATTCTCTATCCATTATGCAGGAAGGTATAAATGTTTTCCTTCCCGAGGTGAACAACCCTTACATCGAACTGCCATGGACGTCCGAGAATCAGATGGCAAGCGTCCATTTCAAGGACATCACACCAGATTTCGTCCTTGTATCGCTTTCCTATTGAAAACGGAACCCTGTAGATTTTATCCACTAGCATATTTGTTCCTGACTTGATCCATCCTACCCGATAGGGCGATGGATGTTTCTCTGTCGGCAATCCCATCCGATCCGCCAGGAGTTGTAATACTATGTTCTCTGAGCTACCCCCATCAATTATGATATCACACAGCTTTCCTTTGACTGTCCCTCGCGTCCGAAATATACTATGTCGTTGGGAAGGTTCTTCATGTTTAGGTGCTAAGAGCAAGCGTCGGACCACATATGAGATGTGCTCCCCTTCGGTGTCTGCATAATATGCATTCTCGTCATCAAATTGCTGTTGATCAACTTCCTCAACTTCATCATTTCCTGCATCCTTCTATATTTGTGTGAGTGCAACCATTTGCTGCTGCGGACACTCATTCGATCTATGCCCCGGCTGGCGGCACCGGTAGCAGATGGTTGGTGCGGGTCTGCCATAAGGATTAGGTAGCTGACCTCCTGCTGGGGATGCTTGTTGTTTGACTCCCTGTTGGTTCCCTCCAATAATTTTTGCAGGGACAACCTTAGCGTCGGGGCCTCCTGACTTTGCCGCAAGTCGCCATTGATTTGATTTGTTCGCCTCTGGGGCCTTTGGAACGTTACGATTACCCCAATCCAATTGGCGCTCCACCTTTTCTGCCAAAGAAATTGTGTCAGCTAATGTATGAGGTGAGTGCATTTCCACGCGATCTCGAATTGCTGTCCGAAGCCCCCACAAATAACAAGCTATCTGCTGATTCTCTGAATCTGGAAGTTCTACGCGAGTGGACAGGCGATAGAACTCTGTGGTGTAGTCGAGAATAGTTCGATTTCCTTGCCGAAAATCTTGCCATTGTTGATAGAGGATCTGCTCATAATCAGGTGGTAAGAAGCGTTCCCTGGGCAGTTGCTTCATCCGCGCCCAGGTCTGAATAGGAGGTCGCTCTTGGTGATGTCACCTGGCTTGAAGTCGTTCCCACCAAGCCGAAGCCGCACCCTTCAATTGATATGCCACAAGTTTAACTTTTTTATGTTCATGAATCTCCATGTACTCGAAAAATCGTTCAACTTCAGCGAGCCAGTCCAGAAAGTCTTCGATCATCAGTTGTCCTCTGAAAGAAGGAAGGTCCATCTTCATCTTGAAAGTTGAATTCTCATACCGCCTTGGCTGGCGGTTGTCGAGCTCCACTTCTTCATCGCTGAACTCTTCGCCGGTAAGAGGAGGCACTGGCGGCGGACGCCTCCTTCCATGCTCAGGCTCCAAACAACCAATTCATGTTCCCATTTGTTGCACCACGATGGTGAGTTGCTGGACTGCTTAACTAACTAACTGCCAATACGACTAAGATAGAAATAACTAACTAACTGCCAATACGACTCCAAAGAAAACAGGAATAAAACAAGTGGTTCCAACAGGACAGGATCCTGCGGCCTATCTTCTTAGCCTCCTGCATTAAAAACACTATTGAGGATGAACAAAAGAGTTTGACTGAGGAGCTAAAACTTTGTTTGGACAAAAACTAATAGAGGAAAAGGATAGGAGAGGAGAGGAGAGGAAAAGAGCGGATAAGGAGGATAATATAAGTTAATGTTTGGATGGAACTAAAAAAAAAGAAGAGATAATTTTTATTTAAAAAATTATTTTATTTTTTTATAATATTTTTTAATAAAGAAAAGAGGAAGACATGAATAAGATGGTCAAATTATTCAATCCCTTCTAATTTCATCTATTCAGGGAATTAGTTATAAGGAGTTTGGAAGAGTTATGAATCCTTCTCCATCACTTAAATTTATATCCAAACATGATTTACCTTCATGATCCCATTCAACCCTTCCTAACTCCTTGATAGAAGCCTAAGGGCCATCAGTGAACAACAAAAACTTAGTTCGGAAGAAAGCATTGTTGGTTCCGATTCCATGACTGTCGACTTAACTTGAAATTGTCAACAATATTAATTATTCAATTTTTAAAATTTCTGTTATTTTATAAAATTATTTTTTGCCCTTAAAGAATAAAAATAATAAATAAATAAACATAAGAGAATAGTTTAGAAATAATAGTGCTATTAATCATTAATGCTTTCCATGATGAATCATCGACTCTGATTATGTTAATTACCATTTAAAAGACCCTTCCAACAACTTATCATGTTTTTTGTTGAAAATATGATTGGACGACTCAAATTATTGTCATATTTTTTCGATAAATAAAAATGTGGCACACTATTTCTCCCCTGCTTTTTCATATGATTTCCAATATGTATAAATCGGTAAATATGTATAAGTTGGTAAGTTATTTTTTACGTAAACCTATCCATTTCAATTCGGATATAAATGAAAAAAAAGAACAAGTTGACAACTACGAAAATCAAACCCGAATTCTTTGGCTTCTTGGTTGTGGTAAGAAGTCTTACATTTGATTTTCATTGTATTAATTTTGGTGCCAATTTTTTCTAATGTATTTTCTTGCACTAGTCCAATTGCCTCCACAGCTCCACTACCTCTATAATTTCTTAAACCAGCAAAGAGCACTAAGTTAAGCCTGCCGTTGGTTGTTATGTAAAGAAAAAAAAAATGTAAGTTATGTTTAAGAAATTGGACGTTAACGATGATACGAACTTAATCATTACAAAATTATGGTACCTCTTCCATCATTCTCATGTACGAAATCTTATAAAGTTTTGAAAAATGATATGATCTCATAAAAGATATTATATACAATTGTTCTGATTGCATCTTATTGGCTCATGATTTGATCACACAAAGTATTTATCAAATTACAACGAATTGGGCAACAATTTAGTAAACCATATCTAGAATGTTTAGATGCTTGATCTCATCCAATCCCAAAAACATCGTCCTTTTCATAATATAATTGAATTTAAGCATAACTTTCTTCTCTTTTCCAAGGAAAAGTAATAAAGAAAAGTAAGAAAAAGAATGAAAGAGAATTGAGGGAAATAATGAATCACAGAACTTAAAATATAATTTTTTTATAAAAAATATTCTAATGTATGTATTTATATATTTAATTATATATGATTAAAATTAAAAATATATTTTAAAATATATTTTTTCATTTACACTCTAATTTAGAGTTGAAAGGAAATAATTTTTTTGGAAAGAAATGAATGAGACATTCTCTTTCATTACATTCAGTTAAAAATATAATTAAATATTAATGGAGGTTAGGGTGAAGTGGTAAACGGTTACTTCTCGCTTAAGCAAGTCTCAAGTTCGAATTTTTGTGAACACAAAATAATCCTCGCTGGGAGCTTAACCTGTCACAACCAAGCACGCGATTCATGGTGAGATCAGAAATACCGTTATACTTTTTACCTCGATTCTGAGTTAATCAAGTGCTAGTAATCTTGTACACCAGGGGTCCCAAGCAGGTACCAAAAAATATAATCAAATAATATTAAATTATTTTTCTTTTCATTTTTCTTGAGATTTGTGTTCGGAATGATGGTTCAATTATTTTATAGAGTGAGATTCTTTTTATGATGGAAACTTTTATTAATATGCTTCAAGTTACTCAAATTTTACGTTAAGATTTAATGAAAACGAATAAGATCGTATGAAATCAACAACGAACCAAAGTTATTAACTTAAAAGAGAATAAATTATGGTTGGTGATAAAGAGTATTCCATAAGTTAATTGAGTTTAGAATACTTTAATATCTTTCAGAAAATCAAATCCTCATGAAGGTCCAAAGTGTGCCAGACCGAACAAGCAAGTAGGAGAGACTTAAACTTATTTCTATCCGGACAATAAAAAAAATAGAAAAAATATATTTAAAACTATTAAAAGAAATATATAATAGTTTTTTTTTTGGTTCAAGGTTAAATAAAGGGCTACAACAAAAATCCCAATAAATAAGGTAAAAAAGGGCCCGCCCGGATTATTATACTTTAAAAGAAGTCCTCACAACATAGCAAATAACTTTATTTTATATATTCAATTACAAAAAATAATTTAAAAATTGGAATAACGTGAAAATGCTTCATATGATTGATAAATGGTAACAAGTGCCCAAAACCTTACTAATGACAGAAATTTTAAGTGTTTAATAAAATGCAATTCATTAACTTTGGGCCAAGGAAAATACATGTTTATGCCTCGTTTCTTATGGTACTTTATAAAATTTTTCGAGACCATACTAAGATACATTTTTTCTAAAATTATTATTATTATTATTATTATTATTATTATTATTATTATTATTATTATTATTATTATTATTATTATTATTATTATTTTTCANATTTTTTCTAAAATTATTATTATTATTATTATTATTATTATTATTATTATTATTATTATTATTATTATTATTATTATTATTATTATTATTTTTCAACGTAAAATTCCTTTTAAGCTTTTTGGTTATATTTTTAAATAATTTGTAACTAACATTTAATACTTTATAAAGAAGAGATAAGAGAGAAATATTAATGAGATAAAATAAAAATAAGAGTAAATAATTATTTTATAAAATTTGATATTTGACACAAAATAATTCGTCTTGAAAAAATATTATGAAAACTATGAGGATTCATAGAGAAAGAACAATATTTTAAAAATCGGATCGAAAGTCGAATTAACATTGCCAACTAGGTCACGAGCAAAAGATTTTCAATTGATTGTACCAGAATTTATAAACTAATATTAGAGTTTCAAAATACAAATAACATTTTAAAAAAAATAGTTCATTTAACTAACACTTGAATAATTAATTTTACTTTATAATTATATTATTTTTCGTAATAATTTTAATTTATTTTATAATTGCACTCAACTTTTTTTATATTCTATTTTTTTGTTTAATGACCTTTTATTTTATTCTTGTTTTCTACTTTCTCATTGTTTTCATGTGCCATAATTTTCATTATTCCAGTTTTGTTTTTATTCTTGTGCTTATGATCTTAATAAATAAAATACATTACTCAAGTTTTATTAATCATTAAAAAAAATCCTTTTTATAGTATATCATTTTTTCTTTTTATCCTTTAAAATAGATTACATATTTTTTCTCGTGATTTTATCTTTCCATATTTTCTCATATATCATACTTTATCTTTTTTTGTAATTACTTTTTTCTTTTATTTTGCTTTCAACAATATTTATTTATTGAGTCATATGAGTGTGCAATGCTTATAGATCTATACTAATAAATTTGCACTATATGCTATTGTTAGAAGATTATATTGTAAATTATGGCGCACACATATTTTATTCTTATTTATTTCATATTATTGAATCTAGTTTACTTTTGAAGAAATGTTTTTTATTTATTTTTTAAATTGAACTTGGTCGAATCGGTTTCAATCCGAATTTTAAAAACATTGATAAGTAATCAAGTTAGTTAAGTACATAATAATATTATATGTAGTATTACTACTCTGCCCTTTTTTAATGTTAGCGAGCCATGTCTGGGCATAGAAGAAGACCAAATGGCAGTCAGAGTGCCGCACCGCCTCTGTCGTCCGGCGCTACTGTCCACAGTCTCGAGCTCGCCGAGCCTCGGGACGCCGCTGTGCTGCGGCAGTGGCAGCGCCGTCGCCGTCGATATTACTGGAATTGGAGGAGGAAGCAGCGGCGGCCGCATCCGCAGCGGAGGTTGCGGAACTCACGCTCGCGCCATGTCATCGTCGACGTCGCCGGCACCAGCCCCGGCCCCCTTCACGACCTTGAAGGAACGCGTCAGCTGCGCACGAGAGATAAAGAAGAGCAAATTCATCGCCATCGCAGCCCCCATCTCGGATGAGAGATCCGCTCAGTCGTTCCTCTCCGAGGTGCCGCCATTCGGAACTTTACTTTATTCCGATTACTAATGAACCAAAATTTTCCATTCCAATTAGTGGAATATTTGCTATGCAGTGCTGTACTCATGGTTGTGCTTGGATTGAGGGTTGTGTCCTTCTGGATTTTCTTGTGAACGTAGACTGTTCTTGTTATTGGTTTCCTATTGCTTATACACTGTTCGATGAAATGCTGAAAGGAGTTAGAAATCTACATTTTGCTTTGAACATCGTTGTAATCTTTATATTCACTGACCAAAAGTACAATCTTTTTTAATTCTGTTATGAAGGGAGAAAAAAGGCCTTGATTTTTATCTGTTAAACTTCAAGAGCAGCTATATGTACCTATAAATTTGTTGCTTCTCATTACCTTCCCCGTAGTATGAATTTAAATGTGGCCATAGGTATTTCGTTGCAACTACTTGCATTTACATGAGTTGCAGGAATTAGGTTGAGAATTGAAAGAAAAAGAACCAGAAAGGTTGATTTAACCATTTTGCTTGTCTCCTATTTATCGAATTTGCCTTCTCCAATCTGATTTCATTTATGATGACACCAAACGAAATTTCAACTATTACTTTGTTTGATGTCAGTTTAATGAATTTTTTTTTTAATTTTGTTCTGGTTTGCTATATGAGCTCAGGTCCGTGATCCAAAAGCTACGCATAATTGCTGGGCCTACAAGGTATTTTATCTTATTCTCATGTATCTGATGTATTGCACCCCACGAAATTAGGTACTATCTAATCGTCAAACGAAAATGTATGCAGCTAGGAGACCAATATCGAACTAACGATGATGGAGAACCATCAGGTACTGCTGGAAAGCCAATATACTCTGCGATTGTTTCATCTGGAATTGATATGGTCATGGTGGTTGTTATCAGGTTGGTTGTCTCGAATACTATATTAGTCAGTATCAGACTAATGAGCTCTGATTACCGAAATCTGAAGTCTCAAATATAGTCGAATATGTCAAATGCATCATTTAATCGTTATCCAATGCATTTTTGTAATGTTAAATTTTGGAATTGTGTTTGGAAATTTGTTTTGATACCATAAATTCTATCTTAGGTACTTCGGAGGTATAAAACTTGGAACTGGTGGTTTGGTCAGAGCTTACGGGGGAGTTGCTTCAGAATGTCTCAAAAGTGCTGAGACTTGTTTTCTGAAACCAAAGGTATTTTGCCTTACCCTCAGAATTCAAATTACATTTCTTCAAATTTAAACAAAAAAACTTCTCTTGAAAGAAAACATTTTTCACAGTAGTGGTTTCAATGTAGCTCTCCGCAACGACAGTACTTATCATTGTTCCTTGATTTTAGGCCCCTGTTGGTATGGAGGTGCCATATGACTTGTTAGGAGCAGTATATCATCAGGTTTGCATTTAACGACTCCATTTTATTTTACTTTAAGTATTACATGATGTAGATATGAAGTTGCTTTCTATTTCTTTTCATCCAAATTGACTTAGGTACCTATGTTTGTAGATATCTGTAACATGTGAGTTAGTGCTCATCTTTTTTGTTACTCTTATGTGCTTGGGTCTAACTTTGTGAAATTTTCCTGCTTGGCTTTGGTCTTCTATTTGACTGAAAAGAGAAACAATGGGGGATTTGCCAACTAGGCTTAGGCCCTCACAATCTACAAAAACATGGGTTCGTGCTTGCTGCCATACGACGTTTTTAATGAAGTATTCTGCTTGTGTGATTCTTTTCGTGCATATAAGTGTAAATTGACATATCTTATTTGTTTGTCATATGTATATCTTATATCATATACAGTCCAGATAGTTTTGTTATTGATTATAGGTTCTTGATATTTTAAATTGTTTCCGACAGCTCCAGCATTTTCAAGTTGAGGACATAAAACAGGATTATGATACTGGAAAAGATGGCACAACCATGGTCACATTCAAAGTGGAGTATGACAAGATTGAGAGTTTAGAAGAGGCTATTAACTCCACTTGCAGCAGAAAAATCACATTCTACAAGCGCTAACGAGATTTGAATTTATGCCAGCAAGTGCAGTTGCTTATTGTATCATCTAACTAAATGGCAATATGCTGGCATTTTCGAAATGGATACCAGACAGAATTTTTTCTTCCCTCCCATTTCTTGGTTTTTTTATAGTTGAAATCAATTGTACATGATCGGTTGTAAACTTTATATTTCAACTCTACTGAATAAGTTAATTTGTACTCTACAAAGAAATGTATCTGAGCACTGTTGTAAAGTTTTTTTTTTTTCATTTTCTGGATTGATTTTTGCAGATGTCCTGGAGGTAAACTGGGAAGTGAGATGAAAGTGTTTTTCGGGAAAAGAAAAGTTCGTTTCCATTTTGCCGTTTTATAGTCGATAAGATTAATTCGCTTCTTGTTTTTGGCTGTCTATTATTGCGTTACATTTGCCTTAGTGCTCATGAGAACTTTCAGCAGTAAGCATCGTTTTTGTAAATAAATATACATGAAGAACAAGGGCACCAAGCATCATTCTCTGATTCCACTGAATATTACTATAACATCTCGAACCCATCTCATGATGTTACAAGGGTATTGTGAGACCGACAACTCAAATAAAATTCACTCTTAAATTCGCCAATAAACTCACTTTTAAAATTGTCAAGAACTTTTGACATAACCTTTGTTAAAAAATTATTCATGTGTCATAATACATATAAAAATAAAGTTAAGTCGAAAATATATAACATAATCAAATTAAAATGTATCAAAAGTAAATGGGCTAGACGTCTCAAATTGGAGTCATTAATACTCTATCATAATACCAATGACTAGGCACAAAAGAGCTTGTGAAGAATAGACCAAACTCTTTCAATTTCTCATATGCACACATCCTACTTATTCTTCTTTTTAAGTGCTCGATGAACATGCATAAATAATCATCCATCCTCGAAGAGTATCTCCTTCTCTTCATCTACAAAAATAATATAAATAAAGGGGTGACCATGAAAAATTCATTGATGATAAAGTTTCACAAAATATAAAAATAGAAAAAATAAATTTGAACAAAAATCCAATAACCAAATTCACCTCAAGTGCCAACTATATAATCATTGATTCGACTTCAAGGTAAAATTTAATTTTATGTCCAATTTACATAAATTCTTGCCAAAATTTGAGACAAATTTTCTTAACAACTAACTTTCACACAACTTAAATACCAACCTCAAACAAATTGAGTTTCCCATCCTTAAATACAATTTTAAATTGACGCCCAATTCAAAATCAAAATATGACAAATCCTTATGACCTCAAATTTTTTAATGACATTCAAGTATCATATTTCCTCTTATTGATATTAGTAAAACAATAACTTTGATCATGAGATCAAAGTTCATTTCCATTAAATTTTATCTCATGAAACCACTCCAAACATTGATCACTTGATGATTTTTTTTCGATCTTCTACTCTTCATTCCATGACTTATGATGGTTAATGTGGTTTGAGCTTTCGATCGAGGATTGAAAAACGTCTCACTCAATCGTTCTTTTGATGAATTTTTAATACACCATAAATACCAACTTTAATGTCTCGGTCTAAGATCTTAATCAATTACCAGAGGTGCACAACTCTGATTAATTTTTTGATGAGCTTTCAACTAGTCCATCCAACATGTCTAAATTGGTGATGTATTAAAAATGTGCCGACGAATAGCTACATGATTATAGCAGGTCGGGAAATGAGAATTTTAATTTAATAAATTAGATTGGAGTAGACGCGATGAAAGAATGTGAACGAGGTATCAACTATGAATCTCTACTCAAGGATGATGAGTCTCAATCAATTACAACAAAATAATAATCAATAGAGATTACAATAAGTATGATGGATCTTGGTCAATAGAAGGTTTAAAAAATTGAAAACAATAATCACTAATGATCCTAAAGTCCATAAGAAGGCTAGGATTTAATATTGATTTCATAATCAACAATGACAAATCATGTTCGATAATGATGTCATGAGTCGACAACATTGAAAAAAATTTGATAATGATGAATCATGATGAATAATAATTTTTTAAGAGGATCGATGAATAATGATGAAATTAGAATTGACAACTAACTCCATGATCAATATTGATAAGTCATGCCTATGATATGAAATTATAAGAGTGAGTCAAGGGAGTTATGCATCTTTTAATTATGAATGTCAATTATTTAACAACCTCATGATTAGCGATGACTCTACTGCCTATGATAATATGTTGAGATGCACAACTGTCTTGTTATCCATGTTGTGTACTTTTGTTTAAACAAAGGTAGGAAACTGAGGTCTATCTTTTTTTCATTTAACATATCACTTTTGTTTCTCAAATGAACTCTTAGCCTTGAAATATCTTCAATTGCCTCTACATAAGAGGCACAATCAACTACACGCATTTTCTCGGTCAAGAAGTATTACAAGGATTTTTCAATCTTGACAGTGAAAATGGACACTATCCTATTACTTATTTCAAGTGATTAGTTCTCTCTTTATTACTCGATCAGAAATATAAATGCAATAATTCCGAAGGATTCTTATATCTCAAGCAACTAGGCCAAAAATACCTTTACTAAGGTACTTAACTTAAAATCATTTTTTTTTGTCTCAAGTTCATCTTTTTGAACATTAACTCAAGTTTTATCACCTAGATGTATACTATCTTCGAGTCTTTGCTCACTCTCAAATTCTCAATGTCATTACTCTCAATTTGCTTCACGTAGAAAATCAAGTCTACATTACATGTATAGATAATATAAGATACCGGCTCCATAAAAACTACCTTATCGACTTCACTTGTATGATCCAGTTAATTCTCTTGCGGTATCTCTGTTGCATAGTTAAAGTCATTTTACATGTTTTTGTAGAACATTATTAATCATATCATGTATCACATATCTCTTTGTACAACTAACTATTTAGTGTATGTTATCAACATACATTATCATATCAATTCCTTTTTTGTCTATTCTTGAATAGTTTTTTTAACTAAAAGATACATAATATCAACCTTTACACACTCGATATCGATGAAAAGTTAACACTGACATCAAATCTAGAAATCAACCAAGAGCTATTGTTCATAATAGATTCTGATATCGATAAAGAGTTACTACTCTTAACATGTTTTGATATCAACAAAAAGTCGTCATCATAATAATATTTTTCACCTCTTTTTGTGTCAACTTAGCATTTGCCAGAAATAATATAAATCGTAGGTTGAAAGGTTTTGAAGTTTTGTATCTTCTGCAAGTCAGTAATAACATCAATGTTATATCATAACTTTGCATAATCACATGCCAACATAACATTATCATAAGTTAAAATCACTATAAACATTATGCAACAAACATATATATATATTATATATATATATATATATATATATATATGCAGAAGCATAAATGAAGCAAGCACATGCAATTCCTTTTAGTTTTACCCCGACTCTGTCCACATCCTTGCATTGAACCAAAAACTTAGGCTTTGACATAACTTGTAACGCCCCAAACCTGCCATCTAGATGTCACAAGATGTGTTGCCGACAATTCACTAATTCAAATTTAAATGCTAACAACCAACTACTCAGATAAAACTAACTTTTTAATTTGCCAAAAGATTTGATAGAACTTTGTTAAAAATCTATCCACACGTCATGTATATATAAGAAATAGGGCTAAGCATGAATCATATATCATAATCAAACTAAAATGTTTCAAAAGTAAATGGGCCAGATATCTCAAATGGAATTCCAAAAATACTCCATCATAATAACGATGACTAGGCACAAAAGGGTTTGTGAAGAATAGACCAAAGTCTATGTTATGACAAGAAAAAAAAAAGAATAATAAGGCACATCCTCGTCAATCTCTCATACACACATATCCTACTTATTCTCCTTTTTAAGTGCCCGATTAGTATGATTCATACATCCTCGAGGAGTATCTCCTCTTCCTCACATACAAAAATAATATGAATAAAAGCATGAGCATTGAGAGGTCAGCGAGGATAAATATTTCACAAAATATGAAAATATGAAAAATAAATTTGAACAAAAATCAAATTACGAAATTCACCTCAAGTGTCAAATATATAATCATATCATACCTAATTTATTTTATATGAAAGTACTTGCCTATATGCAACGTGAAAACATGTTATGCATGATCCAATATTTAAGTGTCATGACACCACCTCCCCTTATACGAGTCCTCCACCACCTTCTTGATGAACTATTATATGGTAACTTAAGCCATTACTTATGAATGAGTGATCTGTCTCGCGTAAATGAACTCCATATCTCTATCAAACTATCATCTCATAATGCACACTATTGCCAACAAGGTGAGTGATTCGCCTCGCCTACGGGAGCTCCTCATCTCCATCGTACTATCATCTCACAATGCAAGACATATCCTACAAAGCAAGGTGAGTGACCTGCCTCACCTCCTCGTTCCACCGTGCTTTAATGTTATACGAATGATGTGTCATAATATAATATTTCACATAGTCATAATTGAAAATATAAATTTCTACACCGGATTCATAATATATGAAATAGAAACACATTCGAAAATTCGTGATAAGATAATAATACCACAATATATGAATCCATGGAAATCACATATAAAATCCATAAAAATGTCGCAAAATCGAATCTTACATCATATCACATTAGCTCAAAGACAATCACATCATTA
The DNA here is from genome assembly GCA_001647135.1 of Pontederia paniculata. NCBI lineage: Eukaryota > Viridiplantae > Streptophyta > Magnoliopsida > Commelinales > Pontederiaceae > Pontederia > Pontederia paniculata. The sequence continues at coordinate 25,408 of LTAE01002207.1, read as the reverse complement.
ATATATATAACTAATGCAACAACTTGATAAAAAGAGAAGAAAAAAATAATGGGGAGGTGGTTACAGACAATCCCACCCTCCCCACATCTCTCTATATCTCTCACCCCCATTACGTGACCTCTCTCTCTTTCTCTCGGTTGCTGCGATGTCATCATTTGGCCACGAAAATCCCATAAATGGTATACCATTTCGAAGCTCGACAAAGCCCCTTTGACTCTCTAAAAAGATATTGTGATTCTAATTTGATCTTGTAATATTCAATCTTTAAAGATTTTTATTTAAAATAAAAAGTACATATCTACATATAAATTAGGTTTTAATATCATACAATAATGAGATCCAATCTTTATATTGTTGGATACACGCTATTTAATTCTATCCATATTTTCAATCTCTGCTTAGAATATATTTTGAATAGGTTATACTCATCCAAAAATTACATGTAATATATGCATGTGTGTCCCTCGAAGTCTATTTTCAGCAGGAACTTATATCATCTCAAAATGATTCTATAGACAATATTATGAGCAAAATACTATATCTCTATCATGGTGTCCCAAATTGCAACATGTCCAACTTGTAAAATATGTTATAAATTGAAATAGTAGAATTTTTCTATGAAATTTATGAAGAGGGTACATCTCAGTGTTAACTTGTATTTTAATTTTGAATGACTTGAAAATGTAAGTGTAAAAGGAGTTGTGAATGTTTTAAAGTTCAACTGTCATAACTAAGATATGAAATTGATAGACAATGTTATAGAATTCTTTTGAGAATAAATGATAAGAAGGTAAAATAATAAAAAGTTTAATGTCAGTCTTCTAGGAATATAATTTGAATAAAAATTAGAATTACTCTAAATAGATATCAGTGGATCAAGTTATAAATTTTATGTAAACACTGTGTTAAATCTGCCCGAAGCTGAAAAGGGTTATTTTGAAGTTGTCCCAAAAGATATACCTATTTATGCCATTGTTGTTAATACATTATAAATGAATTCTAATGATATTACACTTTTACATTGATGATGAACCATATTAGTTATCTTTTAGCTCTTCAAAGTAATATTTGAATAAATTATGACGTCTTTCTTGATCATTCCAAATCCATAATTAAATGTCATAATATATACGATGACTATATAATTTCTCATGTGACGTTATGATTTTATATCAGATTTGTGATCATTCATGCCCTATTAAATTCTTGCATTGAAATGATTTTACTATATGGTTCATCTCTGATTTAAATGTTTAAAAATTTTATTTGATTCCATCTCTAATTGACATGATTAATGATTCAACATGATTATGAAATCCTTTGTTTTTATGACCCTCCTGTGAATCATCTTGACTAAAAAATATAAGGTAATTGTATGATGATACTAATGTTATAAGACCTTATATGAACATGATCATTATATTGTTCATATCATGATGACGTTTAAGTTATAAGAATTTATGTGAATCCTGAGCATTATCGATTCATGTCATGATAATGTTTATATCATAAGACTTTATATGAAGCTTGATCATTACAAATTCATATTATGATTATGTTTATGTTATAAAATTTCACATGAGCCTGACCATTATTGATTCATAGTGTATATTTATGTCATGATATTTCATATATATGAATCCTAATTATTATGGTTCACAATATGATGCTTATACTCTAGAATTGACCCTATTTGTATTATGCGTATTGTAAGATAAATAACACAAGATCTAATAAGAGGTCGCCATTGCGTGCTGATTGTCGAGAATAAAGTAAAGTTATGTTTATGATGATGACGATGTTAAGAACTAGTAATGTAATTGCTGTCAAATTATTTAGTTCTTTTGCATGGACTGTTCCCCTCCATGCAACAAAAAAGAATTATCGAGCATCCTTTCATTGAAGGGATATTATCGTAGTTTGTGCATCAACCACTAACCTTTGAGAATCCATAACCTGGGTGAAACTAATGATGAGCGCTCTTTCTCAAAGTCACCCAAAGTCGCTAAAGTCACTAAATGTAATGATGAACATCAATAAAGATACAAACATAATAATGAATTAAGTAATAATGATGATGACGCAAATTATGCAATGATGATGAAAGTAAAGTACACATTATGTAAGTTATGAAAAGTGCGTATGATACACACTATAATAAAAAGTCATATTTAGGGCGGTCTAGACTGTTCCAAATATGGCTAGACCACCTCAAATTAATAATTTGGGGCGGTCAAGGGGCGAAATCGGAAGGTCGAAAAAAATGCGATTGCAAAGGAATTTGGGACAGTCTATAAAGAGCGTCCCAATTGAGGGAGTCTAAGGCCCCCTCAATTGGGGCGGTCTGAGCATACCATTTTTTATCTACATAAGCCAAAGCCCATAGCACTGGCGACGTCTCCGGTATAAATGCGAGGAGGATGTATAGCTGTTATAGGATCTTGTGGAACATGATTTGATTATGCAAGCAGTTCGGTATGAACGAAGAAATTTCGAACAAAAGATCAGAACTCGCTGATAGGAAAGGAGAGAAAAACAAAGCAACACCAAGAGCTCTGTCAATCCGATGTTTATCAATAGATGAAGCTCTCTCTTTTTCATCTCTTGCCAGATGCAACAAAAGATTAATCCTTTTTCCTTCTCACGAACCACGAGACCGGATTTCTCTGAATTTGGAAGTTATCATTTAGCAAGTCTGCATACCAAGGCTCAATCGCATCAAGTCCGTAACAAATACCAATTTCCCCATATCCCCCTTCAATACCAAGATCCTGTTGGAATTCCATCCATCTCTTTCATTTATTTTGGACTTGGAGTCATTGAATTATGTTTTTTATATGGAAAGAAAAGTGTATGATGTCATTTGATTCTTTTGGCTCTCCTCGATTAGTTCATCTCTAGTAGATAAATTTTATTTCAATCAGAAATGATTCTATCATTGATGTATTTGCAATTCAATATGGATAAATATATTCGCGCTTTAGTTATTTACCTAAACCAGTAGGTCCTGGGGCTCAGTTAGCTCTAAAAATTTAAAAAAATAAAAAAAATAGATTTTAAATTATAGCTCTAAAACTACATACAATATAATCACACACATAAGAATCACAAATATTTCACATTAAACATGACAATATAATCACACATGTAGGAATCACTAATAATTCACAGTACACAATTTTTATACAAATTTTTTATCGTTAGTTTGTATATACACAAAGTTTGTCTTCAAACTCCTCATCGTCCTCCACCTCCTCGTTTGCCCACTACATTAAAGATCATTGAATCATGTTCAACAACTCCCAAGAAAAAAATATTAATAAGTTCATAAAAGATTTGATGCAAAATATAAGGTAAAAGACAATTAAAAAGTTTTACCAAAAACTTAATATTAAAAAAGATCCAGTAGGCTTCTTTCTTGTGCATCTGACCCTTCAAGAGTTACTTTGATCTTCACAATTCCAGCAATGCAGTAGAGAATTGTAATCAGAACAAATAAGAAAATGCCAACAATTACCCTTCAGCCATTCGTTAAAAGAACTCTCATCGGTATCTATAAGGATAACATAACAAAAGTAATTCATGAAGGAAAAGTTTAAGGCTCAAACCCCGTGCTCATAACATAAACAAATGAGAGCACATCAAGGGGCAGAGGCATGCATATTCTGAAAATCTAATCTTAAAAGCTAATAATGCTGCACAAGGTTCCGTCATATAAAGTTTCACAAAGTTGGTATCTGCATAGGCTTTCATAACACAAAATTAACCTATTTCAGGTGGATGTATCTATTTTCTACATGATGTGTAGTAATAAAGATAACTAGCCTTATTGTCGATGAATGTCAAAAAATATAGTTTTATTGTCTAGCTCTCAAAAGAAGAATCATTGTGTTGATTTTAGTGCAAATCTCATGAGTTTTTTTTTTCACATTTTGTTTCCTAGATTTATAATACTTAATCCAAGTTTAAAACATGAGGCAACTGAATAAATACCCTATTAATATTCATAACATGTATGGTTCTTGTGTCTCAAAATAACAACATCGCACCAGGAAAGATAGTGAAAGAATTGTGATGCATATAACAAATTCAATTAAACAAATAAAATATTTGACATAACTAGGCAATCTAAGATCATTCTTCATGGACCACCTATTTTCCTCTACCAATAGTACCATCAAGGACTAGAGCATAAGATTAGTGCCTAAATACATGATACAAGATAATTATCAGATTCTTGCTAAAAAGAAAAGTCATAGATACCTCATAATCATCATAATGAATACCAAGACTCAGAAAACTGAGAGGCTCTGATAAGAAATAAGTAACACATGCAAACTGCAAAGAAAACCTGCAATATCAAATGACTTGACATAGGAATTAAGTTGTCAATATGTGAAAGTTAAGCATTTAAGAAGAATATGCCAAACCTTTAAAGCACTAAAAAAGGAGGTCAATCATGCATGGTTTGTATTCTCATGCGGTGATGAGGTTCCACAAGAAAATTGGATATTGTGTTAAAACTTATAATTGATGTTCAGAAAAGAGAAAAAAATAGAAACAATAATCATTCTTTCTTGAAATTTTTCACATGTATCAATCAGATTCAGTTTGGCAGAATGGAAAGTTGTAGTCCAACTTGCAGGAACATGCAACTCAACTCACTGGGTCATATTAAATCTTCAGACCAGGCAAGGGCAGCAGGGTGTGCCTTGCTGCCCCAGCGCCAAGCGCGGACAGTAGGGCCAGCCCTGCTGCTGTTAATGAGGAATCCAGGCACTGACAGGGGTAGCAGGGCGCGCCCTACTGCCAAGCGCCGACAGCAGGGGACGCAGCACCCTGCTGCCAGGCGCTGGGGTAGGAGGGCGCGCCCGCGCTTGGAAACGAGTGCGACCTGTTGTCAAGCGAGGACAGTAGGGCGCGGCGCCCTACTGCCATGCAGGGCCAATAGGGTGCGCCGCGCTTGGAAGCGGGTGCGCCCTGCTGCTAGGTGCAGGCAACAGGGCGCCCACAGGATTGGCGCTGGAGAAGAAGGAGAAATGTAAAAAAGGGGAGGAGAAATTCTTGGAGAAGGAGAACATTTTGAGGAAGGAGAAAATGAGTGAAGATCTTGTGTTAAGGTTCCGACCGCTGCTTGTCACCGTCGCCGGAGAGAGGAATGAGGAAGAGTCGCCGGAGAGAGGAGGCTAGACGAGTCGTCGGAGAGAGAAACAAGGAGAGAGAGAAACAAGAGGGAGAAAGCCACTGAAATAAAAAAAGAAAAGGAGTTTAGGGTTTATTTTGGGGTTTGGGGATGTTTCTATAGACCCTCCCAATTAGGGTGATCTTGACTGACCGCCCCAATTGGAAGAAAATCACGAATAGAAAAAAAAAAAGATAGAAAATTTGAGATTTTTTTTGGGGTTTGGGACGGTATCTCAAAACAGTTCCAATTAAGAGGGTCCTTTTAGACCGTCCCAAATAATTGACCGCAAAAATACTCTTTTCTTGTAGTGACAAGTATGCAATGTTGTTTAAAGTAAAGTCACTATGATGAAAGTGATGAATGAAAATGAAGTATGATATAATATCAAAAGCATGGCACGATGTATGATCCACTCTTTGATCCATTAAATGTATTATGATAATGATGTATGTTACTGATATAAAGATGATTTATCTAATGATAATTGACATTAGCCTCTACTTATTTATTTTTAGATGAATCTTTATCCATCTATCATTATTAATTCATAATCTAATTACGAGATATATTATTTTTTGATATTTTATATCGATATTTCATGATATTTTTCTTATTTAATTTTTAATTTGTTCACCTATTGAGCTTCATAGCTCACGAGAGTACATCTCTCTTGAAATTCAATCATACAAGAAATTAATAATGGATGCGTGCATGATATAGGATGCTTGTGAAGATGTTGCGGCACATGCATATTAGAGTCTCTTTTCTTTATTTGTCTTTATATGTCATTAAGTTATATTTTTCATTGTAATAATTAGTAAGATGTGAGATTAAAATATTATCATGCTCTCAAACTTTCGCATATATTTATATGTATGTTCGTTTCTATTCCATTTGTATATTGCCTTTTGCAGTTGTCAAAGTTTATGTTTATGCCAAACCACTATGTCCCCGTGTTTTCAAAAGCGTATTCTACCATGTGAAAGGATGTATTTTTGGAGGCGTTACAATTAATCATATAATGTAACAAATGAATTGACTGATCCATCTATGATGTGGATATTTATATTTGTGAAATTCACTTACCTCGACTATGCTCGATCTTGTCGATCTCCTGTGTTTGAGAGAATCAACCAACAGAACGCCTACCTACTCAAATGATACGATTCAGCAGCATTATTGTCTCGTATAATATATATAATTAAATGAGACATATACACATTAAATAATACTAGTTACCTATTATTTTAAAACTTCAGATTTAATAACTATCCGTAAATATATCATTCGAATATTCTCTAATTAATTATCCGTTAAAATTAAGTATAAAAATTACATACGTGCGAGGAAGAACATTATAGTAAATATCATTCTTTCTATAAGTTTACATTTTGTGGAAGATATTAAAAGTTTGGCACACGGAGCCAGACCATAAAACTGGGAGAGGCTATAATTATCTACTATCCTTTATTTTATATTTTTAAAAATATTAAAAAATATATTTAAGAATTAAAAAATTGCAATGTTGTGATTTTAATGGATATAAATCATTCAAAAGTCAAGGGAGTTCAAGAGTGGAGTCTCTTAACTTTTTTAAGATACATATATTATATGTATTTTATTTGGATTATTTAATTATTACGTTCATAATCACATTCTTTATTTTTTCCCCTTTCTATGTATTAGAGATTAAACAATGTATCAAATGAACAAATAAATGCAAAAAAAAAGTTTTCTACTTAACATAAATATAGTATATTAAGAAAGAAGTATAATATTCTTTTTTCCAATAACAACTTATATACTGTAATTAGAGAAGAACTAACACATTTAATATTATACACATAATCTAGGGCGGCCATTGTAGTGTGTAAAAGAAGATTGTGGTAAGGGTTTGCCTGTGACACAAACGCCATCAGTCTTTGTGGGACATCAATATAAAAAATGGATTCGATATTATTCTTTTCTCGTTACAAAATAAGAACCAGTGACCGTTAAAGGTAAACGAAACCTGAAAACTCATGCACACAGCACACTTACTTGAAAGCTGAAACATAAAAAAAGGACTTTTGCTCCAAATCTGTTGAAACACAAAAGTTCATTTTCCAGCAAGTGCAGATTCATGAAACATGGATACAATCATACAACATTACTTCCATGTTAACACATGCCATATCATTCCTAATATTACTTACTATATACTACTGATACTACCAGTACTACTACATCAGAAGGAAGGCAAACACATAAAACAAACATACCAACCCTCTCCACCTATCTACTGTTTTCCAACTCTAATCACCTGAACTTGTAGGATTAGCACCAAAATATTGCTATCGTTAATTTAAGCTCGGTTCAACCGGGAAGAGTACACACGCGCCCGTCTGAACCCCTCGGCCGCTCCGTTCCGGTTCGACAGCAGGACCGCCCGGAGGGCGGCCTGCAGCAGCGCCACCCCGGCATTTCCTCCTCTCTCCGACGGCGCCGCCGCCTCCTCCACCATCTCGAGCTCGAGCAAGCTCCTGGTGCGACCGCCCACCGTAACCATCTCCACACGGACGGCCCGGGCCCGCACGGACCGGAGCGCCCGGCTAAGCTCCGCCATTAGACCAGGCCGGTCGGCGCAGCAGACCCACGCCCTCACCCTTCTCCTCCGCCTCTTCCTCTTCCCGCCCTCCTCGCGCTCTTCTTCTTGTTCTTGTTGTTCTTCTTCCACCACTTCGCCGTCGGCGTCGACGTCGAACACCTCGTCGTGCTCTTCTACTCCGACTTCATCGCCCTCGCTAGGAGCGATCACTGCCACGTTGGCGGCGTCGACCCGCCCCTTTAGCTCTCTCACCTGCCGTACCACCTCTCCCAGCAACGCCGCTTTGTCCAGCTGCAAGTACAAGTAGGCGTTATGTACAGTGTACGTTCGGTCGTCCGAAGAATAAGAGCAGCAGCGGAATAATTACGTACCCTCGTGGCCGCCGGCAGGAGGCTGCGGAGGGTGGCGAGGTGCCCGTTGATCCGTTGCCGGCGCCTGCGCTCGGCCTCGCTGTGGCTCCTGACTGCTTTCGAGGCCTCGGCCGCAGAGGCTCCTAGGCCCGTCGCCACGTCGTTCTCCCCGTCCGCGGGTTCCACGCGCGTCTCGCCGGCCGCCAGCGGTAACATTAACATCTTCGTTCTGCACTGCTGCGTGCTGCACTGCTGCTGCAGATGCTGATGCGAAAACAAATATATACAATTAATAATAATTGGAGGAAATCAGCAAAATGCATGCGAGCAACGATTCGTCGTATTAAATTCGCAAGATATACATTACATTTAAGATATAGAGAACAATAAAGGCACAAAGATCAGGTGTATCCTGACGTTGATTCTGTGAATATATTGCTTTGATAGTCGCGATAGCATAGAGAGATGGTGCAGTCGAATTCTGCATGCGTAAAAACTAACATGGTTATAGGACTACTATATATATATATATAATATGGAGAGAGAGAGAGAGAGAGAGAGAGAGAGAGAGAGAGA
>LTAE01002207.1:0-11984 GCA_001647135.1 Pontederia paniculata | reverse complement strand
CCCCAAATGGGGCGGTCTAGACCGCCCCATTTGGGGCAAATATTTTGACGCAAAAACCAGTTATTGTTGTAGTGGGATACGAAAACAGTCTCATACACAATGCATATATATATATATTTATATTTATTGTTGAGTTAAAGACCTCTTAGACTTTGAATGAGTTAGCTGTCTTTCTTTTTTTTTAAAAGAAATTAATTATCTAATAAAATGGAGGCCACATGAGTTGAGTCTGAGTACAAAAAAATCAGAGGCCCGGAGGGGGGCACTCCTACCAAAAGAGGTCGGCGTTAGCAGTACGCCCGACATTCGCAAGGTGATCAACTACCCTGTTTGCTCCTCAGAAGCAATGAGTACATGAAAATGTTACAAAAGACGATGCCACAAGGAAAATGTTTGCAATAACATTCTGTAATCTCCATGGTGGTTGACATTTGCGATTAATAATTTGAACAAGATTCGTTGAGTCTGATTCCAAATAATGTGTTGGTAATCCAAAGCTTTGGCTGCCCTAACACCACCCAGCGCTCCCCACTCCTCCGCTTCCAGAACTAAGAGTGCATTATGCTTGAGTGTCCCTGCAGCTATACAAAAGCTAGAATTAGTATGTAAAATATATCCTGCTCCTCCTGCTTCCCCAACTCTTGTAAAGGAGCCGTCTGAGTTGATTTTAATGCTCGGATGGAAAGGAGGCTCCCACCGGACCGCTATAGGGTCTTGGGGGCGTGAATCTTGAGATTTGTGATTCACTTCAAACTCATTATAACCTAGCAAAGTCTTACGCCATACCGCCGACACGGTTGCCATACGTGAATTAAACAATGTTTCATTCCTTAAACCCCAGAGATACCAGAGAGAGAAAGCAATGAGGGATAGAAGTTTGTGTTTAGAACTGATGGTAAGAGAGGAACCCTCATCTAACCAACTCCCTTTATGACAATTATCCCTGTTTATGAATCTATAAGCAATTTGAGTTTCAACAAGGGACCAAAGCTCAAAGGCAATGGAACATTCAAAGAATAAATGTTGAGTGGACTCTGGCAGCAACCCACAAAGAGGACATGAGAGATTAATACCGTTATCTAGGGTAGACAATAAATCTCTAGTATGCAACCTGTTATGAAGCAGTTTCCACAAGAACATTTGAACCTTAGGAGGAATGTTTAACAACCATATAATTTTCCACGTAGGCCTTCCAAAAATCTACGGTTGGTCAGGATGGTGACTAATAGAGTGATATACAGATCGAGCCGAAGCTCTACCATGAGAATCATGCACCCATAATCACTTATCATCATTAGATTGAGCAGGAATGTAAATATAAATAATATTAGCAACTAGATAAGAACCAAAGCATATATTCAACAGTTGAACATTCCAGGTGTTGTTCATAATAAGATCATTCACAGAATAGGAAGACATCGGCTCATTTATGTTAAGATAAGTAGGTTTAAGTCCAAGAGGTATGTAAAAGATCCAAGGGTCAGTTAGCACATTAGTATTTAAATCGTTTCCTATGTGACATTTAAGGCCAAACCTGATTGCATGCATAGAGTTCAAGATCATTCTCCAAGACCAAGAGAAGTTGTTTACATGTTTAGGAGGGCAGGAGTTCCATGGATGGTATTTCCCATATTTGTTGAGGATCAAGTTGACCCAAGGAGAATTTTCCTCATTTAATACCCTAAGGACCAATTTGACTTGTAGGGCAGTCCTGATTAGTCTGACATTTCGTATACCTAGGACACCATTATTTTTGGACTCTTGAACAATGTTCCAACTCAATAAATGTAGCCCCCTTCTACCCTCATGCTTCGACCACAGGAATCCCCTGGCAAGCCTTTCTAAGGCATCTAAAAGAACTCCAGATATATAAGATACCCCTAATGAGTGAGTAAGCATAGAGTTTAACACCGATTTGATTAACATAGCTTTCCCTGCCATATTTATATATTTGGATTTCCAACCAGAAATTCGGTGTGCCACCTTATCCACCAGGTGTTGTTGACTAGACATTGGGATGTATTTGTAAGATATTAAGGTGCCTAGATACTGAAAAGGGAAGGAGCCTAACTTGATTCCTATTTATCTTTAATTGCATTTCTTCTTCTACTACTAAGTTTTGGAGGAAGGAACACTTTAGATTTTAGAGGGTTTACCATTTGATTGGTGAGCAAGTAATAAAGGTGCAATATCCTTTTAATCTCAACACAATTTTTGATAGTGGCTGCCACACAAATGATAAGATCATCAACATACAAAAGATGGCTGATGGAGAAAGATCTTATAGCGTATGGAGTTAGAGATCTTGCATGCACAACTTGATTCATAATGGTTGTTAGTACTTGAATAATTATTATGAAAAGATATGGGAATAACGGGTCGCCTTGCCTAATCCCTTTTTGAGGGTCAAAGAAGGAGGATGGTTTCCCATTAATTAGACATGAGTAGAAAGGGGAGGTGACACAAGTCATAATCCAAGAGAGAAATCTTGACGGAAATTTCATTCAACTTAAGGTTGTTCTAATGGCATCCCACTCAACCTTGTCAAAAGCCTTAGTCATATATGCTTTTATTAACATCCCCTTCCTGGATCCTTTAGTCATAGAATGAGCTAGTTCTTGGCAGATCATTATGTTATCATGAATATTTCGGTTTGCCATAAAAGCATATTAGAACGAGTCAATGACAGAGTGTAGTACTGATCTAAGTCTGGCAGGAAGGATCTTAGCAATGGCCCTATATATGATGTTACACAAAGATATGGGCCTAGAGTCATTTACTGAGAGGGGAGTCTTAACCTTGGGTATGAAGATGAGAGAAGTTATAGACCATTCCCTGGGCATGTAACCAGTGTTAAAGAAGTGAAGTATTTCCTAAGTGACTGACCTTCCACAATATCCCAATACCTCCTATAGAACTCAATGGTGAAACCATCCGGACCTAGGGTTTTACCTGGAGGCAGAGCCCTGAAGGAGACTTTGACCTCTTCTGGAGTGACTTGGGATTCTAGCATTCCTTAAAATGATTGCTCTATTGTTGGTAGGTCTGGCCAGGATGATAAGCTAATAGGGGTATGAGCAGGGGACTGCCATAATGTTTTGTAATGGTTGACAAATTCTTGAAGAATCTCTTGTTTAGATGAGGGAGAATTTCCTGAAGTTGTGGTTAGGGAATGAATTTGGTTTTTTCTATGTCTCACTATAGTGCTGAGGTGGAAAAAAATGTGTTTTTGTCTCCCTGACTAAGCCACTTAATTCTAGATTTTTACCATCGCTTTAGGTTAATTTGCCTCAACAGTGCCGCATGGTGATGGTAAAGGGACTTGAGTCTGCCTAAGTCATTCCCAGTTAATCCAGTTTGCATGAGCCTCCAACCTAGCAATTTCCTCTTTTACTAGAGGGCTTTGTTTTCTAAGGGACCCAGATGATTCCTATACCAAAGAAGAATTCTTTGTCTTACTAATTCAAGGGATGCATATAATGGGGTACTAGGTTCTCTCGACTCCCAGATATGCTTGACAATCTTCTTGGCTTCAGGATATTCAAATCAAAATAATTCATACTTAAAAGATCTATTTCTACGCAGAAGATTGTTAGTATCAAATAATAAAGGAGCCTTGTCCGAGGATATTTTATCTAAGATTTTGAGATTAAGCGAAGGAAATTTAAGAAACCAGAACGAGTTTAAGAATAAACGATCCAGTTTGCACCATATGCGTGCCAAGCCCTGTCTGTTATTACACCAAGTGTGTTGACTTCCCACCGTAGGAATATCAATAAGCCCCTAGCAAGATATAAGGTTCCTGAATAAGCGAATAGATTTAGTGAGGGTAAATTGTTTACCACCTTTCTTATCTTCTGGAAGCGATGGTGAGTTAAAGTCTCCAACCAGAGCCCACGGGATGTCACTTGTGTTAAGACATGAGAGTTTTGTCCATAAGTCGGCTCTGACAGACGAGATGTTATTGGCATAAACACAGGACAAGAGAAAGGAGAAGTCAAAAGTAGATACAACAACATGTAACAATTGAGGGGAAATAAGGATCGAGGTCACCCGTAGGTCCTGCGCTCTCCAAGCCAATATTATGCCCCCTGATGCGCCATTTCCTTCACTGAAGCATCCCTTCCAGGATTTCCTTAGGCGGCGGATGACCACCTCCGAAGTGTCCTTAGTTGCATGCGACTCCACTAAGACCAAGATGTCTGGTTTGTGCTGTCGGATCATATCTGCGAGGCGTTCCCGGACTTTTCCTCTAATTGCCCCTCGACAGTTCCAAGACAACAACCTCATTTGTTTAGATCCAAGGAGGTATGACCCCCTCCTTTGGAAGTTAGTTCTCCGGAACCCTGCATAAGGACCATATCAGCTAGGGACAATGCAATCTATTTATTCTTACCTTTAGCTTGTTTCTTTTTGATCTTGTCCTTGGTTGTAAGGGAAGGGAGGTTAGGCGGGGGCGGTTTCGCCTTTCTACCAGCCTCCTGTACCCTGGGGACTGCTTCCAGGTCCGAGTCCACCAAAGGCTCCTCCCCTCAGTGTCATCCAAGTTTGATAGGCCTTCCTCCTATTCCTCAAAGAGACGGGCCAAAATCTTCTCGACTAAGGCTTCATGAAGGTCCCCAGCTTGGCTTCCTGGCACACGGGCAGTTGCAGGAGATCTCTTCCTCCGGATAGGTCCTGACATTGACAGAAGGCAGAGTATGGCTCCATCTTCAGGCATGAGAACCCTCTTTGAGTCAGGAGAAAACACAATTGCAGAAAAGGAAACATTAGGAGATGAGTGAACAAGTTGGGAAGGGATAAGGATCGACAAGGCACTATCTGAAGACGACCTAACATGTGGCCTCTGATTAAGGCTTGAATGTTCTTCCAGTAGTTGAGAGACGTTCGTTTTCGACTGATGACTCAGGATTTTCATGCCCTTAGGATTGAAGTGTGATACACGTGTCTCTTGATCAGGTATGGGTGGAACTGTGGCGGAATCAGGACCGTTCTCCATCAGAATAAAATCCTGCATTGCACATTGACTCTTTTGCCCTCGACTTATATTAGGGTTTTGAATCTCTGAGGCCGCGACAGTTGGATCCCCGGTACCAACATCCAACGATTGACGATCCACTAGGGCATGTTTCTATAAACCATGTCCAATTAGCAGCGGTTCATGTGCATGAACCCGGTTCAGACTTATCCTGCGCTGGTTCGGGCTGAGTGCGGGGTTCCTATGAGAGGTCGTCCGTTGCCGCTGACGACTTTGAGATGAACTCCGACGAGTACCCTCCCCACGTCGGCCATGCTGGAAAGGAGCTTTCTGAGGGGGCCATGGAAAAGTAGTATGGGTGGGCAACAAATGATGCCTTGCTGTAGAGACTTGCATCTATGGGCCATAGGAGCAGTACTCTGCCAGCAGCATCGTCGCTACCAGCACCCTGACCAGGGAGTCTCGACTTCTCAGGGCAAGCTTCCAAGCAGTGACTTACACGACCACAACGATAACAGAAAGAAGGCAGATTTTCATAAAGAACACATTGGAAGTAGCGATTACTGTCTGGCTACTGGATCCACACCCCTTGCTTGATAGGATTCGAGAAATCAATCTGACACAAACCCTGACCGCACTACGACTGACTGTGGCGGAGGATTGGTCCAGCTTGAGCGGGTGGCCGAAATGGGAGGCGATACAAAGAATAGTACATGGATTTCCCATCTCAAAAGCCAAGCCCGACAACTGAATCCATACAGGGTATGAGAGGTGTTGCCCTAACAGTGGTCTGAAGAATGGCTTTGGGAGCATTAGATGTAGAAGATGACTCTGGATATTCCAAAGACTCCTTGTTAGAGCCTGCATATGCTCTTCTGGGTTAGAAAAAGTGAACAAAAGGAAGGAGTTGTTGAGGTCCATGATTTTTATAGTATCCTTTAGCTTCCACATTTCTGGTAGAACAGATTTGAGTAGCTCAACAACGTCATCGCCATGAATCCTCCCAATAAGACTGCGTGTGAGGTTTTGAGATCTGTCCTCGACTTTCTGTTGCGGAACTACGATTTCCTCTTGGACTGATTCACAAATGCTTCTCCACTAGTTTGGCGACATCTGCTAGCGGGGTTGAGCCGGTCCCCTGACTAAATCTGACCATGAGTGGGATCGCTGAGAGGACAAAATGGGAAAGAGCGATGGAGAGGCGTTAGGGCCATCAGGAGAGGTAGAGGGAAAAAAGCGAGGGTTTCTTAGAGGAGGAGGGGAGAAGGGATGAGAGGGGGCTGTGGAGGGTCGGGAGGGTATGGGGCTATCCTCTCTCGAGTTAGCTGTCTTTCACAATGCAGAACTTTGTGAAGGTTGCAGATCCACGCATGCTAACATAGTCTGGAGGTAGAGAAAAGTTCAGGAATTATTTGTTAGCTATCACAGAAATAGATTGTATTTGTTATAAGAAAATATTACTCCATTATTATTAAATTAATGAGTTACTAACAATATCAAAAATTTAAATCATTAGAGAAAGAAATATGATTTTTATTTTATATTTTTTACTCTGTTAGATTAGATACTACAATAAGAATACAAATTTGGGATGGTCAAAATGATCTTAAATATGACTAAAACCGACTCAAATTTGAAGCGAAATTTAAGGCGGTCAAGTGGCAGAAATATGTCATCGGTAATACGATGTTGCAAATGCATTTGAGGCAGCCCAAGAAGACCATCTCTGTTAAGGCGATTGTAGATCGACTCAAATTGAGTTGGTCCTGAAAACCGTCTCAATTGAGGCGGTTTTCAAGGCCGACTCAAAATTGAGACGGTCCTAAAGTCCGTCTCAAATTAGGAAAAAACTAAAAAAAATATATCTAATAACATTCATAGAAATACAATACACATCACAAACTAGATTCACATATACACATAATAAAATTTGACAAATCATCACATAATTATATTTTTCACGAATATCGTAGTTGAAACTTCATCCTTTTCGTCTGGCCTTGGCAAGTGCTAGGATTCATGTTTGGATGCTTGAACTTTGATTCTTACGATTTCATTGATGAATAATTGAATTGATAAATTAGTTCTAATAGAGTTTGGATGAATTAAAATATAATTATTAGAATTAAAAAAATTATTTGGTAAATAGATTAAGTAGATTTTTGGATAAAACATGAGAATAAGAAGAATAAGATATATTTTTTCATAACATAAATGTATTTAATTAAATTTAAATATTATGATAATGATCCATGTTTTAAAAATAAAATTTAGTATGCTATAATAAATTATGTTTAATAAATAATAAAATACTAAATAATTTTATATTCATTAATGCCTAATAATTATAGTGAGATAACTAATTTATGAAGATATCAAATAAGAAAAGCTAAAATAGTGAATTAACTAATAATTTTATAACTATATTATTGAGTTAGTTTAAAATCTGAATCAAAATTGAATTATATTAAGTTAAACTTAAATTAACAATAAGTTAAGATTAAAACACTAAATCCTCAAGAGAGCGAGAGGAGGAGGAGAGAGAGTAATAGTTTCCACATGACTCTGAATTATTATTGTTCAGCTCTTGACATAGTTCCAACAAATGTCACATCTTGAATAGCTAAAATCATGCCTAAATTTTTGTGTGATTTTAGGAGTCTAATGAAGTTCAAAGCAAATTGTACTTTTGAGAAGTTTCGATAAAATTGATCTCCCATCTTTGTAACATATTTACTGAGTCTTTTTCACTTGAGATGACAAATTTTCAATTTTTCTCTCCAAATGTCACACGTGATAAAGTCATGTAAACAATTTTTTTTTTAAATTCCTCCAACTTTGTTTACATCCCACTTTGATTCTCCAACTTTAACTTTTAACAAATTGATCCCTCAACTTTAATTTGTAAGAAGCTAATACCCAACTTTACAACTACTCATAGAAGATCTTCTTCACTAGAGATAACATTCTTGTAAACTTTGTTATGTTTATGATCTTCTAATTAGTTTCATAAAAACTTATTTTTTTCAATTGTGATCATGACAAACTTTACTCTAAGATCTCTTATTTTTATCAATTTGAATTCATAAATTGATTGAACCAACATAATGTTTGTGCTTTTGTACTTATAGTTTGATAAGAGAGTCAAATTCGTGTGCATTGATATACGTACAATTATATTCTCATAGAAACTACATGTAAATCTAATAAACCACACAAAGCTTTCAACTTATTTTTTTTTTTTTTGGATTATTTCCTCGTACATCCCTCAACTATCATGATGTTTTGCATCTAACCCTTAAGTGAGTGAGCTGTTGCGCGCAAGTGAACAAAGATAGTCTCTTTTGCAATCTCCTACAAAGGGTAAGTGAGGTAAAGTCAGTTCTCCTGTGCACACGGGAGAGCTAGCGTACATAAGAAAACTCGCCTGAGAATGTAGATGTGAGCCACACTTATGGTCGAGCCAACTTGGAGGTGCTAGCACGTATGCGAACTCACTTGCATGCAAAACTAAACCTTTTTTAAAAGGAAGAAAGCTATTTATTAATGAGAAAACCATTAGAGTCCTTGTTTTGAGAAAGGAAAGAGGGGGTTCAATCTTCCAAAATTCACCTATTAGAAGTATTAGCATATTTTGCCAAAAAATTAATCGCAGATTAGCTTCGCGGACAATGTGTTCGATTACGAAATATCTAACGACAAAAGTAAGGGGTTACAATCCAACATTAGCATATTTTGCCAAAAAGCTAACACCTTATTGTTAAAACCTCTATTAGGATTATGTATGCATACATGCAACCTCTATTAGGATTATGTATGCATACATGCAAGTCACCCTTGGCCTTCAAAGCAAAGCTCTCACCTCCTTGTGAAACCTCATTTCCTCTGAAATGTCAACTTATTTTCCTGAGGTGATGTACTCTCAATTATAACTTACTTGTTTGGCAATTGTGACATAGACAATGTATATATGTTTAGGATATTTATATCTCAAGTAAAGAGGGCCTTCAGTCAATAGGTTATAAATTTGAGGAACCAACTTGTTAAAAACTAAAGTTGAATCCGAGCAAAGTTAATGGTCCATTCATGAAATTACTCACTTATGTGTCTTTACCAACATGAAGAGGAAATCATGAATCGATGAACAAGTTGTAAAGAAGATGGATCAATTTATTACGAACTAAAGTTGAATGATCAAATTGGTGGGATTCAAGCAAAGTTACAGAATCAATCATAAAAATTACTCTACATTTGAGCCTTATTGGTTTTCAGGACACTTCGACCCAATAGTTGTTGGAGGTACATAACCTTCCGGGAATGGTTGTGGCAATGGTGGAAATAGTTGCAAGGAATGGAAAATATCAAGATGAAATACGTTACAAAGACAATTACCATTAATGATATAATTTTCATATGAAATTGTCACTTTCAACATCTTTTTTGTCTTTACATATGATCATATTTCATAGTTATAGTTAATCCTTCATTGCATTGGCAAATAAACGAGTGCTTTTTATCATTAGTCCTCCAACTATAATTAAATTTTAGTTTGGTCATTCAACTTTATTTTGTTACAAAATAGTCCCTCAACTTATAAGATGTAACAAAATAGTTCTTTATATGATTTAAAGTTGCATCATATGAATGTGAAATTAATATCTTTTAAATAAAATTAAAAGAAAGAGATTTACATAACTGACATGATAATTTAAAAAAGAAGTCTACATATGATGCGTAAGCTTAAGAAATCAATGAATATTCTTAAACACATTCTCAAAATTGTACATTGGGATTACCATAAAATCTCTTGATTACGAAGAAAACACTATAAAGTATATGTATTAAAATATCATTGAAAATTTATGGATATGTCAATGACACATTATGTAATGTCAATGTTTTGATATATATTTTGACTGATTTTTTTTCTTTTTTGAATCATAACAAAATAATTTTGATGTAATGTTCAAATAAAATTTAACATAATTTATGAATCAAATAATCTTAATCGTATATTATGTTTAGGGAATAACACAGAACATAAAGAATTAAAACTTGTTTTATACTCAACATGTATAAGGAATAAAGTAATTGTTCTAACTAATCAATTATAAATTCATCCATAAAGTATACAATAATTGTTCAACATCCTTACCACTTGTCATGAGGCATTTGTGTGGGGCTAGACCACATGCGACATCTAGGAGATCTTAGCAATTAAACAAGCCATGTTGGCAGCGGAAGTCTTAAGACACGACGGGCCGTGGAGCGATGTCGTGCGGGATGTCTTGCACGGGCTCTTGAGCGGGCATCAAGATGGGCGTTCGTACGAACGCTTATCCCAAGGGACATGGGCACCAAAGGGGCTCATTGATGGCTTGGCTCCAAGGCGGGGACCCGTCTACACGAAGGGCATTTTGGAGCCTTTGGTCATAATGCATGGTATTGATCCCGTTATTGAGGCATGCACATCGAAATCAATAAGAATCCTTAAAAGATGAGCTTGACATAAGCAATTTTTATTAAACAAGGTAGAAGACTTCAATGGGGTGTGGTATTAGTGCATCCATAATTTTTGTAAGATTCTGAATCGACCAAGGGAGAATGACCAATCAATGAATCTCAACGTATTATTTTGTTGCATTTACTTTTTTGCGTGTGATTTAATTTGTTTAAGATCATGGTTTTTTATGCTATTTAACTAGATTTACATCATTGTTTTGAAGTTCAAAAAAAAAAAAATCTACCATTGTATTGGCTTGCTTATAATATGTTTAGACTTAAAAACTCAAAAACTTTCTAGTGTAGACTAGATAATGTTCGTTAACTTCCAAGAACACAAGTCCTCTTCCAAATTTCTTTTAGTGACATACTGCACTCATGACTTTTAATTGAAATCATCATTTCTTGCAACTTCACGGATAAGAAAAAAATCTACATGCACGGAATGGAAAATTAAAGTACACCATTAGTCTTGAATTCTTGACAGACTGAAAAGTTGGATATTTTTGTCTTTTGTTGTTGTCAATTGGTGAAGCTTTATAACCTTGATTACATTTTAGAAGTTCCACAATCAATCTTATTGTTCTCCTTATGAAGTTATGCCAACTTACATTCATTACAAATACAAAACAATACACATCAGCACTATTAACAATTTATGTAATGATAATAGATTGGGTAAGTAATATAATTAATCATTAATTGATAGCAATTAGCGGATTGACTAGTAATTTTAATAAAAAAAATATTTAAAAAATGCAATGATTGAACTACATGACATAAATGAACATTGTAATGACATTCATAATTTCCATTATTGAAGCCTTTGAGATAACTTTTTAATTTGTAAAGTTATCTTGATATTTATTTAAAAAATCAAACTCCACATATTAATATGAAAAAAAAAAACTTAATTAGGCGAGAGAAACAAGGAGCTATCAAATTTAAGAATAAAGAACAGAAAAAAGTAATTAGTCTTTCAAAGAAACGAATAACATCTATCAGATAAAATATTAAATTTATCATTAGATTAACAACGGTAAAAACTTATAAAATTTATCTTGTAACCCAAAAGAAACGTTTACCAAATATGTCGATATCAAAATTCAACTTCATTATTTCAAAATAATCCTTATTACCCAATGATTGTTAGAGAATCTAATCTTATCATTTGTAAATATTTAATATTATCCATATCTGTCGTTATCCAGATATGATATTATCTAGATTTATGATTATCTAGATTAGTTTAGATTAGATGATCTTCTCTAGTTAGATTAGATAGATATTGGTGGTTATTCTTCTGATCCTTTCATGTACTATATATATACGTTGATAATGCCTTGAATCTTAACCCAGTGGAAACCCATATGACCCCCTGCGCATCACAGCCGTCGAATATTTGGGGCGGCGAAGCCGCCCGTCCCCTACGGGGGTCTCGCTGCCCGTAGGGTTTGGGTTATTCTGCATCTTGTAATCATCTATTATTTCTCCATCAAAGAAA
>LTAE01002206.1:15244-45925 GCA_001647135.1 Pontederia paniculata | reverse complement strand
TTAATACGCCAATTCACCCCCCCCCCCTCTTGGTGTCATCCAGATCCTTCATATAGATGTCATCACACGCATAATCAAGAGAAGATCTATCATCATCATTAATAATTCTCAACAAGCATTTCAAAATTTGCTACTGAACACAACATCCATGATCATCTTAACTTTTTATCTCGATAATATCTTGAACTTATAAAATTCACACTTGTTACTAAAGCTTTCAAATCAAACTTATGGCCATGACTATTTTTTAAAAGCAACAAATGTTGTTGCAAAAAAAGTTGATCTAGATCGAAAAAATTTATACCATTGTAGTATTTTTCTTAACCAAGCTAGCAAAAAAGAATACTTGTAAACAAATTTCACTACCTTAGATGTTCTTTCTATCAAGTTCTTCATAAAACTTCATTTTGTCAATATATCCTAAAATTAAATTCAAACAATTTAAAATACAAGGAGATCAAAAGATGGAGGGAAACTTATAATTCAACTTGATAATTTGCAACATTATCAGTGACTAAACACACAACATTACTTACTCTTGAAAATTCAACCAAATTGACAAATAAATTGAAAAGAGTAGTCTAGCATCCTTAACAATGTCAGAAGCATAACAAAACAAATTCTTTTGGAGAACAAATAAAAAAGCTTATTAGAGATCTAGTTTTTTGCTCTTGCCGATCATCACCCATGATAGTGCATCTGTTTCTTTCCAATCACTTCTAAATATTTCAACCAAAATTCTAACCTCCTTTTTAATATCATATAATAATTTGATTCTAATGGAATTATAAGAAGGTCCCACATATCTTAGACCAATAGCTGCAATAACGTATATTGATTGATAATAAATAAAATTTACACCATTAATGAATGCAACAATCATAAAAGAATTTAGAAACAACCAAATCAACAAGATATATAGCATTTTTACTTGTCACGACACTTTAATAGAAAGTTGTGCATCTGGAGTAGTTCTTGGGGGAAAAACTTTTGTATTTTTTATTTTCCTCCCTTTCTTTTGTCTTGACTTGGAGTTGTTTGAGTTGCTTGTTTATGTGAAATTTGCACATTCAAATCTAATTGTTCATTAGAATCATCATCTACTTTTTGGTCCAAATGCTCTTTCCTTTGATGCAACCAATGGTTTTAGAAGTTCTCCAAATTTATATCTCACCTCATAACTAACTTTTGTACAAGGTGATGTATCTATTTTTAGTCCTCCAAGATACATTTTCATTCTATGTATTTCACCTCTTTGAAATTTTTTGCACAATATAAACATTTCAATCATTTCTTTCCAACTAAGTCAAAATGAATTTGACAATGTTCCAATGTAGGATTTGATTTTAATCTAATTGTGAGTGTTTGCAACTACCGATTGAGTACTTGCTATCGTTTAATTGTGAATTGCTAGCACTACTTTCATATGATGTCATTTCCTAGAAAACGATTACAAACATAGAATTTAAAAACATAATACGATAAGCATGAGTGTGGCTACCTTGCGGCAAGGGCCTATCAGTCCTAGCGCTAGGGCCACAGGGCAACCCCTCCAAGGTGCCCCCAGTCCTAGCGCGGGCGCTAGAGCATACCATATAGGGTAGCCCGATGGCCCTTGTGTCATGACCATAGGGCGAATCCTATAAGGCACCATGAGGACCTAGCGCCAATGCCATATGGCTCGATAGTATTGGTGCCATGGCCCACTAGGCGCCATGCAAAGTGATGTTAGATCAGCGAGAGGACAAAGGAAGTCAAGAAGCAAGATGTTAGATCGAGAGCACAAAGTCACAGAGGAAATTAAGAAGCAAAAATCATAAAAAAACACGGACAAAAAATATATATTAGAAGTTAGAAATGCAAAGAATAAAATATTATCGGAGAAGGTAGATGTCAAGTTCCGAAATCTATCACCGTCAAAGCTTGGGGAGAGGTTCACTACCATCATCGGCCGTGAGCCACTAGAGTTTGGAGAGAGACCGTAGAGTTCAAAAGAGAAGTTACCAGCTGACAACTTATGGTTTACTATTTTAGACTTTTGTTTAGTTTTTTTTATTTTTTTACAATTTTTGAACTGATCGTTCATGAAATAAGGCCGATTCAATCGTTCAACCACTTTTTTTACTGGTTTTGATCAATTTTTAGGACGAACCTTAATTGTCTTAGCCTCTGATTGATGATCAAACTGGACGGTCCAATCTGGTACTAATCACCACCCTATATCAATGAGAAAAACTTGACACCTATTACCAATGATGAGCTGTTTACCACTCTTGTCCTCCATTGAATAAATAAGTTTTAGATCTGTTAAAAAATATTATCAATAATGGGCTCGGTAGAAGTAATAGTATTAAATAGTAATATTTTCTCTTTCATTTCTGTTTTCCTATCCGAGTCTTAAGACAAGCCTAAAATTGGATTAAAAGAATGCATTGGTGGTGTGAAAACGGTAAAGAATTTGGATTTTGATTCTTACTTCTCTAGAAAGTTCATTTATGATTTATGGATACATATTAAGTTCTAGAATAGGATTAAGTGGTCTTATCAACCGCTAAAAAAAGATCCATAAGAAAACCTCTCCTTTGAGAGAAAAAAAAAAAAGAATTCCTTTCATAATTTTTCTATTTTTCTTAAAAAAAATCAATACTTAGTTTGATTATAAATACAGGTAATTAATCATTAATCCAATAAATTTTACGCTAGTAAAATGACTAAATTTTTATATATGTCATGATTTTCATATTTCATAACATTTTTATCTGTTAAAATAATTAAGTCTATTTGCTAAGTAAAATAGTCAATTACTTTGATATTAAACTACAATATTTACATAGTTACTATATTTTATTCATTTCAACATTTCTTAAATAAATTTCCTACTGATCTTTTTATAACATCTTAATTTATAAAATTAACATGTATTAATAAAAAAAGGAAAAGTGCAAATTAATGTACATGAAACTATGATATTTATATATACCACTATTTGTCAAAGTAATTATATTTGTCGATTTTTCATGTTCCATAACATCTTTTATTTATTTAATAAAATATCTAGCTAAGAAGAAAACAAGAATTTTGATTAGTGGATATTAAAATTTATATATTTGAATATATAGTATGGTTATTCAGTGGACATCCATGTTAACATAATAAATAAACTTTTAAAAACAATATGTTTAATTTTCATTATTCATAATGATTTTATTGATTTTAAAAGAATATATATTTTATAAAAAATAAAGGTACAAATTAATGGATAATGAATTTTAATATTTATATCTAGATCATATCTTTTAAAGTACATCAATTTCCAATTTTATGAAAACAATAATCATAAGTAATTCAATATCTATTCCGGTATAAAGTCATATTCTATATGTTGACATTTCATATTCCATATCGTTTCATCTATTAATTATTTTCTAAATAAAAATGAATTAATAAACATAAATTTTAATGTTTATGTGGTGGTTATACTTTTAACTTAAAGGTGTTTTCAAATTTATCAAAGTAATTATCGTAGCATTTTTATTTTTCATATTTCACAACATATGTC
Organism: Pontederia paniculata; assembly: GCA_001647135.1. Classification (NCBI taxonomy): domain Eukaryota; kingdom Viridiplantae; phylum Streptophyta; class Magnoliopsida; order Commelinales; family Pontederiaceae; genus Pontederia; species Pontederia paniculata. The sequence continues at coordinate 42,366 of LTAE01002206.1, read as the reverse complement.
TATAACAAACGAAAAATAAAAAAGGACCTAAATCAATGTTAAATTTTAATGTTTACGAAGAGTTGATATTTATTAAATTACGTTATTTTTTTCCCAAAGTAATACCCATGGCAAGTTAATTTTTAATCTTACATATTACTTTCTATTTTTTAAAATATTCGCTTGCTATAACATTTGCAAATTGAGACTAAGGTTGTTATATATAATTTTTTATATCCAAAATACCTTTTTAAATTTTGGAAATTTACTTTTCTTAACAATAAAATAACCATAATTTTTTAAAATAAATTATATTATAAGTATATGACGCGCAAGGAATACCACTTAGAATAAAATCCCAATCTCAAAGATAAAGTAATGCATCTGGTGTTCATTTTTAATGAAATTTTATGCGACTTTTGTTATTGTTTATTTTAAAATAGGGACATGTAAGCAAAGTAATAATAGGATTAAATAACTTCTGAACAATAATAATAATTGTAACACCTCAATTTTTAGAAAAAAAGAGAGATGAAACGGACCGTTTCCCATCCGACCACGACCCGTTTTCATCATACTAGATGGACAGTCGAGTTTAAAACATATTTAAAATTTAAATCTGAGTCCATCTCAAACTCTACGTACCTTAACCATAGACTACCCTATATATACTCCTAGGCCTAAGAAGAAAATTCTCAACCCTGATTATTTTCTCTCAAGCCATCCCTTTTCTCCTCTCTTCCTCTTCCTTCTCTCCTCTTTTCTCAAGACCATCAAGTAAGAATAATATTTGTTATAATTTTCTTCTTCTAGTGGCTTTATACCGAAGTGATATGTAAAAAGAGTAACAACGGAGAACAACGCAGAGGAAGAACGTGAGGGAAGTCTAGCGAAGAACAAAAAATAATTTTAGGAACATCATGTAAAGGGACCCTTATGATTGGTAAAGAAATTTAAGTTTATTTCTCGACCCATTTTTAATAAGTTATCCATGAGATTAGAAGAATCATGTTTTCCCCAATTTTTACTTGAAAAGTTCTATCGATGTTGGAGGCTAGAAAACATAGAATTTATGAGGTAGAAGTACCATAACAATAGTCATAATCTTCTCTAATAACTTTCATGATTTCACTACACCCAAAATAATGATACAATAATGATGACGGATGAACACGGAGCACATCCCTCAGACACGGGCTGCATCGCTCCGTTCTAAGAAAACTCTATGGCAGACGTGGGTCGTGTCACCCTTGGACACGTACCATGTCATGGTTGTAGGTTATGCGAAAAACCCTAGCATATCGGCATGGGCCATGTCCTTCTCGGACACGGGTTGTGTTCTGGAGGCGGCATGAAGAAATCCTAATGCAAGCATGGGCCGTGTTCTAGCAGCAAAAAATGTGAAACCCTAATCGACATGTTCCTTTGAACTGGACCCGTGAAACGTAAGAAAATCGACGATGATCGACACTCAAACCAAAACCATGTTCGAGATAGAGAACCCTAGAAAACTTATGAGTTAACAAATGAAACGGTTGTGTCACTCAAAATGGATGACACCCAACTTGATGAAAATAATTGTTGAGGGTCACGTTGTCGAGTTATGACCGCATCGACACACTGGAGGATATGACACACGCAAGACACAGATCGTGTCATATTACAAAATTGACCGCACGGGAAGGAGAAAAGGATGATGAACATGATATGATGGACATGGGCCATGTGGCATCCTGACACAGACCATGTTCCGAAGGACCGATGTGATGAAAGCCGATGCATGACGAACATATCCTGTGTTGCTCCGTGACATGGTCTATTTCCCGAAAGAAAGACGATACATGCTTTTATGTAGATGACATGTTGTGATTGATAAATAAAAGTTTAAAGATAATTAAAATCCTATAGAAAGATAAGAATATTAAAAGAATCAAGATAAAAGACGAAAGTTATGGATCTTCATGTACATTGATTGATAAGAGAAAAAAAAGAATAAAAGTTAAAGGTAGGGAAATGGGGTGTAGCTTAAGGCAACATAATGAAACCCCACGACGGTAAAGGTAAACACTTACTCATTGTTCCTATTGTACATGACTCTTCACTCTATGCAATGACTCCAAGAATTTCAACAAAAAGAAAGTCTGCCCCGTAAAAAGAGGATCGTTATGATGTGTACTATTGACGAATATAGATAAAAGTGTGATGCGTGCTAAATTAGTCATATTGTTCATTTCATATTTTGTCCAAATTTCACTCATTTTTACATCGCACGCATCATTTTATATACTTCTTTACATTTATTTATTTTAAAATAGAAAATTATACAATTTGTGGAATTTTATTGTCTAGAAGGCAAGAGGACGACGAGAAGAAGATACTGAAAAAAACGGCACTCAAATCGGAGTTAAAACGAGTCCGGAATCGCGATTTGAAGTTGAGCATATAAACAAGGCTCAGTCACGGCCGTGACAGAGAATATCACGGCCCGTGACATTGAAAACGGGTCAGGACCTATTTTTGACAAATTGCAAAATCAATTTTTGACTTCTGTCACGGTCGTTACACAGTTTTCACGATCTGTGACAAGCCCCGGAGTATGTTATGTTCTGTCACGGTCGTGACATATCTGTCACGGGCCGTGACAGTGCGGAAATTTGTATTAAAATGTATTTTATAAGGGATTTTTCGACGGTTCTGATCTCCTATCAACCATATTTTAATCTTGGATGAATTCTATCATCCCAAGGCCTCTCCATCCCTATAAATAACATCCAAAGCCCTAGAGAAAAGGATGCTTGGAGCCTGGGAGAACTTAAAGAAGGAGACGAAATGTTGCAGGATTGACAATCGTCAAGAAACCCAAGGTGTAATTATTTTGTATTATTCTAGTTGTATTTATTCATGTATCTTCTCCTATCTATACAGAGGATGAACTCTCATGTTTTATATTTATTTTATTTTAGAGGATTTTTATTGTAAAAAGGAAAACTGAGAAACCCTAGATTTTGTTAATATCAATTTAAGTTATTTTTCAATCTCTTGCGCATGCTTTGTTGGATTCTTCTGAAATGTTTTCTTGATTTATGAATTATGAATGAGTTATCATCTTGGATAAGAATGATTTATTTGTAAGGCACTAGATCTAGGAAATTATTTACTTTTTTATACATTGCATGTCACATATGATGTCATCCTGGATAGAAATGTTGGATGTGAGATTTGTTGAATTGTCATCCTGGATAGGAACGATCTTCAGTCTAGGTTTTACAACTTAATGCATTTCAAAACCCTAATAAGAGAGTTGTCATCCTGGATAGGAACGATTATCTTATTAGATTTGATTTAGTAGATGCATCCTGGATAGGACATCTTAATTTCAGTAAAACCTAATTCTCTTGAGAAAGATTAAAAACCTAAATTGATTTATTAAAACTCAGATTTTTCTTATTTATTCATCCAAGTCCAGTGCTCAAGTCATCATTCTGACACTTAATTGTTAAATCTTTACCATTATTTAAATCTTTATTTTTATAATCAATATATTCATCAAATCCAATGTACCCCTCTCATTAAAATATTGTGTTAGATATTGATAGAATAAATTCCTCGTGGAATCGACACTCTATTCACTTACTTTATTACTTGATACGACTAGTGCACTTGCTAGCAATTTTGCATGTATAATTAGCACGCATCAAAGTGTCATGATGTTTCCTTAAGAGATGAAGACTCTTCACAAGATGAAAGATCAAAAAGAAAGAAGTTAAAAAATAACTTATAAGAAAGAAAGAAAGGCAAAGAAAAAAAGACAAAGAAAAATAAAAATGCAAAGATGAAAGCAAAGAAAAGAAAATACAAAATAAATGTTGTTATAAACATAAAGCTACAAAATAAATGTTGTTATAAACATAAAGTCAAAAGAGATAATCTACTTGACGAAAAGTAATCTAATGGAATTGATGATTGTTCCTAATTGTTTATGTTATATGATGTATTATATGTCTTCATATGCAAAAGTTTTTAAGTTCTATAAATATTATTTCTCAACATGATTTATTTTTCTTTTATTTTTATTGAGTCTTAAAAAATGGGTGTTAGTTTGCGAGATATCATCCTCCTCTGCATCTGGATTATGTAGGTTCAGGCTTAGAGGATAACAATTGTGTCGTGAACAACGATGATCATGATGACACAAGATAATTGTACATGATTTAGACTAGGTGCAGATATCAATTAATAGAGTTGGAATAAAAAATATTTACTCGTGCTAGTACTTCTGGATATCAGGGGTCCCAAATGGGTATCCAAAAAAATATCAAATATCAAATCAAAGTTAAGCATGAGTAACATTTTAAAAAATCATTTGAATAAATATTTTGGGAAGCTTTTGATAATAATAATAATAATAATAATAATAATAATATTATTATTATTATTATTATTATTATTATTATTATTATTATTATTATAATTATTATTATTATTATTATTATTATTTTTATTTGACTTTTGTTCTAGGCCAACAACCTTCGCTTTGAAATCAAAGGAAGAAAGTTGATATATTTGTGAATAGGATAAATTTTTAAAACCATCACTTAATTTTATCTTAGTATCCTGGTTATTATGACTCACAATATGTCATTTAATCAATGCCTTGTCAACATTCTCTATTAAAACTTTCTCTCTTCCACATCATCAAAAAATGGTAAAATAATAACTAAATAAAATGATAAAATATTAGAAATTTAGAAAAAAAAAAGGAAAAAAAGGCAGTCTTTGCCCTATAGGCAATGAAAGGGGCCGCCACCCTACTCTTGATAAGGGTCGCCACCCTTATCGCATGAGCAGAGGGAAGAGGGGTGGGGGCGTTTCACATGCTCATCTCCCCCTCCTCTCTCTACGCCCACCTCTCTCCCTATGCTCACCAGTAAAAGTAATGGCGGAGTAGACATGGGCTCTTCTCCTCCGGCAACTCTCTCACCTCCTCCTTCGACAGAGGAAACTGATCAACTATCTAGGAGCATCAAACGAGCTAGGGGATCCACTGCTTCTCCATCTCCATCCCCTCCAGCATCTCCTCTTATCTCTCCTAGAGGCCAATCACCAATCCCTAATCGACCTAATGGAAGGGGGTTCGCAGATGTTGTTAGAGCTGGCATATACTGCCCCTCTGAAGATCCTTTGGAGCAAGACGGGACGCCAGTTGTCGCCGATGATGAAAGCATGGAAGATCTCATGGTAGCGATAGAAAAAAGCAACCAAAAGTGCCTGCGCATTCATCTCTCAGATTCTGAACTGTCCAAAGCTGCGGAGGACTGGTCTGAAGCACTCATCGTCAAGTTGGTTGGCCGGATGATAGGACCGACTTCCCTCCATGAACGGCTTAGCAAAATGTGGGCTCGACAAGGTACGCTATCAATTACCGACCTTGCAAACAACTTCTATATCGTCAAATTTTTAGCAGGAGGAGATAGGACATGGGCTCTCACAGGCGAACCATGGACGATCCTCGGCAATTTCCTGTCTGTCAGGGAATGGGTCCCTAATTTCCATCCACGGGAAGCAAAAATAACCAAGCTAGTGACATGGGCTCGCGTCATGGATCTTCCAGCGGAGATGCATCACAGATTCATCCTTCGGAGGCTGGGATGGGGGCTAGGAAAGCTGCTGAAAATCAATCAATCCTCACTCAACTTTGCCCGACTCTGTGTTGAGCTCGACATGGATGCTCCAATCATTCCAGAAGTGGAGATCAGAGGGCATGCCTACAAGATAGAATATGAGGGACTTGGCCTCTTGTGCTTCTGATGCGGCAGAATGGACCACAAACAGGAAAACTGCCCAGTTCCAACTCCATTGTAAACGTAGATGTCGTCGGCGCCGGAGAAAGCAGAGATTTGTGATAAGGCACGAGCTGGCAATGGCTCCACCCAAGGCGACACCGAGCGGCTGTGAAAAGACCGCAGAAGGTGAAAGTGACGTGTACGGGCCCTGGCTAAAGGTAAGGCACAGGCGACGGAAAAGCCAACCCACCCCAACGAAGAAACCTGACGTCTCGAGCCCTCCCCTTAGACCATCGGAAATCTCCCAAAGAAAAGGAAACAAACTGGATACTAGGAACGAACCCCAAGGATGTGCAACAGGATATACTGCTACCTCGTCCCTACGCGCAAACCAACACTCAACGGTAAAAACAGTGATAGGTAAGACTAACGTTCTTGCAGGGGAAACTCCTCGAGACGCACAATCAGAGTTAAACCATTCCTCGGAACAAGCAAACAACAGAGCTACGCTGGACACGACACAACCCACATCAAACAGATGGCATCGGATGGGGAGACCACGTGAGCGCGAACTTGAAGCGCATGAGGGGCACCACAATGGTGCATGTGCCGATCGCGAGGTTCTGCATGCGGAACCTATGCAGATTCATCAAACTGTGAAAGAAGGCTCAGAGGGTGATGTCACTTTCGTAGACGCCTGGGAAGAGCAAGAACCCTCCCAAGGACAAATGAGAACATGCACAAAAAGTGATCCCGCGAACTCCATGGTTGTGTTGAGGCCTGAGCGTCTCTCTTTGAAGCAGCTGGACCCAAACTTGTTCTAATTTTATCGGCTAATAAGCGATAACCCTACAGTTAACTTTATTAAGTTATTAATGTGAATTTTTGTCTGGAATTGCAGGGGTGCAGGTAGCCCAAGGTTCATAAGAGTCCTTAGAAACTACATACAAGAATGTAACCCTGCCATACTTGCTGTTTTGGAACCGCGGATTAGTGGAAGGAACGCGACCAATGCTATCCGAAGCTTCAGAGGCTTTGATTCAATCAGAATTGAGGCACAGGGATTCTCGGGCGGAATTTGGTTATTATGGCGCTCGGACCGGCTAAATGTATCAGTTGTACAAACACTCACACAAAGCATACACTGCAAAGTCAAATGGGGCACATGTCATGAATCATGGGTCACTATCGTTTATGGAAATCTAGTGGAAACTAGAAGACGTATCTTATGGCAAGAACTAGAATCATTATACACCGATGACCCGTGGATTGTCGCGGGTGACTTTAACGATATCCTATCGGAAGAAGAAAAGTGTGGAGGCGCACCTTATAACCCACTATCAAGCATGGCATTTCAAGAGGCCCTTGACTCATGCAAGCTTCTAGATCTAGGCTGCACATGCCCGAAACTCACATGGCGAGGAGGACAATCAGGACAGTATGCGAGGATCTCCAAAATACTAGATCGAGCAGTGGCAAACATGGCTTGGCGAACTGTCTTCATCGAAGGAATAGTAAAGTCCTTGGCCAGACTGAAATCTGACCACCACCCAATTCTAATCAACTTCCAAGAGGGCCTGCAACTTTCAAGACTCTGTCGCCCTTTCCGATTCCAAGCAGCATGATCTCAACACCCTCAATTTCGAGACTTTCTGAGCACCAATTGGCAGAAGGACGAGCCCCTACCACTAGTGTTTACAAACCTCCAAAGTAAACTCCATGCTTGGAACCAGGATGTCTTTGGAAATATCCACATTCGCAAAAGGAGACTTATGGCGCGACTTAGAGGCATCCAAAACGCCATCAGCGCCCACCACAACCCCTACCTAAAGAAATTAGAAACAGAACTTGCTGCTGAATTGGAAAGAACTTTGGAACAAGAGGAAACTCTATGGTTCCAAAAATCCAGTTGCAAGTGGGTTCAACAAGGAGACCGCAACACCCGATATTGCCACACGCAAGCAATAGTGCGTAGGCGAGCGATCAAAATAGAAGCCCTCAAATTCCCAAATGATAACTGGTGCCATGATCCCTCTACACTTAAGATACATGCAGTACAACATTTCAAGGAGTTCTACAAATCCAGAAACCTCCAAGCAAGGACCTTTCCTGCAAATGGCTTTCCACAAGCTGACCCCTGCAAGCTTGCTACTTTGAGCCGCAACGCATCAGCCCAGGAGATTAAGGAAGCGCTATGGATGATGGATCCCTACAAGGCGCCAGGACCTGATGGATATCAAGCGCACTTCCTGCAAACAGCTTGGCCGATCATCCAAGATCAAGTCGTCACACTGATCCAAAAAGTTATAAGAGGCGAGCACAGTCCTGCCGAAATCAATCACACACTAATTGTTCTGATACCAAAGCTAACAGCCCCTGAGACAATTCATCAACTACGGCCAATTAGTTTATTCAACAATGCCTTTAAACTTATCACCAAAACCATCGTAAACAGACTTAAACCTTTCATGACCAATTGGGTAGCGCCATACCAGGTAAGCTTTGTTCCTGGAAGACAAATACATGACAACATAATTGTAGCGCAGGAGGTTGTGCACGGCATGAGGAAGATGAAAGGAAAGTGTGGCTTCGTGGCGGCCAAGATCGACTTAGAAAAAGCTTTCGATATCATTGAATGGGATATTTTAGAAGACACCTTAAGAGATGTCAACCTGCCGAGCTCGTTGCGACACACAATAATGTCCTGTGTGATGACACCAACTGCCCAAGTTCTATGGAATGGAGAGCTCACAGAGAGTTTCAATCTAGGCCGTGGAATCCGACAAGGATGCCCATTGTCACCATATCTTTTTGTGCTTTGCATTGAGAGACTGGGCCACCTGATATGTAATGCAGTGCAAGAAAGAAGATGGCGCCCCTTCCGCATTGGCCGAGCAAGCATCCCCATCTCCCACATGATGTTCGTAGACGATGTACTACTATTCTTCGAGGCCACTGCTGATCAGCTACATACGGTGCTAGGCATCATGAATAGCTTTGCGGAAACGTCGGGTCTAAAGGTAAGCGCAGCAAAATCCACCTTACACTTTTCTAAAAATGTTCACCCAAATCTGCGCAGGGACTTGGCTGCAGTGTGCGGTTTCAATATTACGAACGATATTGGTCGATACCTTGGCGTTCCAATGCTCCATGGACGAGTCAATAAGCGCACATACTAAAGCATAGTTGAGAAGGTCAAGAGCAGGCTAGCAGGGTGGAAAGCGTCTGCCTTATCCATGGCAGGGCGTCTAACACTCGTCAACTTAGTAGCGGCTGCAATCCAATGTTTGTGATGCAATCAACCAGAATTCCGCAGTGTGTACTAGATGAAGTCGACAAAATCTGCAGATGTTTTATCTAGGGGCATCAGATGGATACAAGGAAGCTTCACACGATCAACTGGCAGACTCTAGGACAACCAAGGAGCGAGGAGGCCTAGGAGTAAAGAATTTAAGGATCATGAATGAAGCCTTCCTGGCAAAACTCTGCTGAAGGCTCACAGTGCAGCATGGCCACCTCTGGTTAGTGGTTAGAGGTGCTTCGCAACAAATATTGTGTATCAGCCTTCCCACAAGAGCTTCCAAATAGAAAGGGGGCTTCACATCTATGGCAGAGCATGTGCGAGATATCTGGCCCATTTTCAAGCAAAACACAGGCTGGTGTCTAGGAGATGGTTCGCAAATAAGGCTTATGGAGGACCTGCGGATCCCGGAATTAGGAACAATTAAGAGTCACCTAAATCATGCGATACCGCCTCACCTCAGCGATATCAAGGTAGCCAACTTCATCTCATCAAGCGGTGCATGGGATTTTAGCCAAGTGGAAGAATTCCTGCCTCCAGACATCAACCATAAATTACAGGCGCTTCCTCCACCACCCCGACAAGGACAACCAGACAAGCCAGTGTTGGCACATAGCAAAGATGGACGATTCTCAATAAAATCCTTCTATGCCCTCCGTGGCACCCCTGCACCGGAGCCAAACAACGGCGTTTGGAAGTCAATTTGGCAGTGGAAAGGATCTTATGGCAGTCCTACCACCAAGGACTCAGCACAAACTCCTTGCTGGCTGCCCGAAGGTTAACAGACAATCCAATATGCAAATCAAGCCAGCTGCACACAGAAACCACCTTACATGTCCTGCGGGACTGTCCTCATGCTGCAACCTGTTGGAAAACCTTGATCCCGAATACCATACAAAGGCGAATCTTCTTCTCCTCAGACTTGCAAGAATGGCTACAAAGGAACCTGAGGCAAGCAGCAAGGACCACAGGACATACCAACTAGAGCAAATCTTTGGAGTGGGCTGCTGGCTGTTATGGGAATGGAGGAACTTAGAGCTCTTTGACGCTTCGTTCACTCGACCACCAGACCCTGCTCACATAGTCTCTCAAACAGCAGTCTCTTTCCAAGAAGCTATGCACATAAGATCATCTCACCACTCACCCATGACCTCCAATGAGCTTAGGAGGCAGGAATGGAAACCATAGGAAAAGTGGGTTCTTCTAAGCACAGATGATGCATCAAAGGGCATGAACAAATTAGCTGGAGCAGGAGGATTACTCAGAAGCTGCACGGGCACTTGGATTGAAGGATTCGTACACAATATTGGCGCGGCAACAGCCTTAGAAGCAGAGTTATGGGCGATCCTCAATGGACTTCAACTCGTGTGGAATCTTGGCTTCCGGAAGCAGGTAATCCAATCAGATGCACGTAACGCTTTGGCCTCCATCAATGATCCATTAGGTGCAACTGGATGGCTTGTTACCTTGATCAACAACATACAAGAACTACTTCAGAAGGATTGGGCGACATATCTTCAATTCATCCTGAGAAACCTCAACTCGTCTGTTGATTGGCTCGCCTCCAAGGCCTTAGAATTTCCTGAGGGGCTAACGGTGCTACCGACATGCCCCGTAGAATTAGAAGCATGTGGTTTTTTGGATGTCTTTGAGGACGAAAGTTCCTCAACTTATCATGTATAAGTTATCTTTACATTTTATATAAAAGGGCCTCGGCCCTCCCTTCGACCAAACAAAAAAAAGTAATGGCGGAATCGCCCCCTCGCTCGCAAACATTATGTGGGCCTGCCGATTCATTTTCCTTTTTTTAAATATTATTTTACTAAGTTATTTGTCACATTCTTTAAATAGCCAATATCGACTCAGAGAGAAAGATATCTCGGTTATAACATTAATAATATCTCCACCGATAATAACTTTGAATAAGGATGTTTTTTCCAACTTTGAGAACTTTTTAAATACATTATAACTGTAAAAGGATAAAAGAAAAAAAAAGAGAACGAAAAAAATACTAAGATAGGAATAGATAATTATTTTACGATATTTTTCACTTATTATGTTATATTTTTATTCAAAAAATTGATATCAAACATTTATTTATAAAAAAATTCATCAACAAAAAGTATTACGACATAATGATTAAATACTTTAAAATTACTGGACATTCAAAAAGGCCCTAGAACTAATTAATAATATTGTTAGAGTTCTCGTATCTCTACATACAGTTGTTGTGATATATTACTTGTAGACATTTTCGTGTTCCCCATATGGATGTAGTCATCTTCATGAATGAGCTATAGAGAACAAGGCGACATCTTATATTCTTATTGATTGTGTTCGAAACATTTTAAAAGTTAAGAATACTTTCTAATTTCATGATCGATAAACTACATGCATGTCATTTTAGATGATGACTGAGAGTTCATTGTAAAATTTGATTTTCCTATTACACTGATCCCACTGACTGACAATACATTCACGACTCTAATAGCGATAAGCAAATCTTTTTCAGTTCCATGTTTGAGACTGACTTAACAAACTAGAATACTCAATCTTTAATGTTTCTGCCTACAATCTGTACATAAAAAAAATCATAATAACACAGTAATTTGAATATCTCTCTATTTGTATACTATGCTCACAATCATATTGAAGAAGCAACGAATCCGAGAGTACATATGGTATGGTCAGAAATATTCCAGAACAAAAGGCTGAACTCTATCAAGAATTTTAGACCTGAAGCATAAAAAGAAGATGGGATATCAGTGAATCAGGAACCTCCATATGATAGATACTGTGCAGAAAAGATTCGCCCCCATTCAACTTAACAAGTCCTAATCTTAAAAGTTTCAAGAATAATATTTACATATTATGTCGAACATTTTTCTTTTGCTTTGTATTTAGAGTCTAAATTCTAATCAATTCAAGAAAAGAAGGAACCATGCAAGCTAGGACCACAGGCTACTGCTTGGAATATGTGTCTGAAGCTCCAAGCCCCTTGTTTGATTGCAGACAAGAATATGCAACTTTCACAATGTCCTTTAGAAGATGCCATTATGATTGCACAAAATGAAAAATGATGGGTTGAGCAAAGTTTGGGGTTGTCAATTCGATATCGATATCTTATTTTATACGAATCATACAAAGTAAGATTGATATGGACGTCAAATTACCATATACTTTCCAATTTGCATTCCAATAATAGCAGAAATAAAGGATGTACATAGTAACATGACATCAAGAAAATAATATAGCAATTAACCTTATTATAGTACCTTAGTTTCAGGACCCTCTGTTGGATTTCAGCTCATATTCAAACTTGCACCTGAAATTGTTTAAATATATGAAGTGATGGCCTACATCAGCACGAACAATACCGATATGAGAACAATGAACCCGTATGATATCTGCAAGAAATAAAACGATCAGTTTCTAGTTTCTCCAGAAGGAGATCGAGCACTGTGAACAGAAGTTTCTTCAAATGGAGTTTATCCCCTGGGTGGTTGTATGAAATAATGAACACATTAAGTTTGATGTTCATTCTTGGTGCTATCCATGTGCTGAAGTAAAAGCAAACATGGCCCCCCGGCCACTTGCCCAATATAGATCCACAGATCATTTAAATCAGAAAATAGAGGAAACTAAAAATAAATGAATGCATTGACCCGTTCCTCACCTTGGACTTGGAAGATGATGATGGATGTTGTTCTTTAATGCCAATATCATATACAAGGGAGCCATTAGGATAGAAGAGTCCATAGTTCCTCTCTGAAGTTGGACCAGGCTTCAAATTCTCATTGAAAAGAGCAAAAACATATACATCAACTGGTACTGAAGGATTCATAGGTGTGCCTTCGTTCATCGCAATCCTCTTTAACAGATTTCTGTTGTATGTTGCAGCATTTTGTATCGTCGCACCGGGTTCATCATCATCTCCTTTTGACGGCCATCCAGTCTCAGATATCTTGACATCAATGTCTGTGTGATTCATTGCTTTGATTGCAGCATATACTGCATCAATCTGAGCATACAACATGTTATCATAATTTAAATTGGTATTTGGATCAGTGACTCCTGAGTTGTTTTGAAATAGGACATAGTCCAAGGATATAGTTTCAGGGCTTGCTTTGTAAGCGAAAAATGGGTAGGCATTGATGAGGAAAGGTGACTTGATCTGAGAAAGGAAGTCAAGAAGAGGCTGGATGTACTCGGAAAGATCTTCGCTGAAAGAGCCATCCGAAGGAGGATACGAATTCGCCAATATCGCAACAGAATGAGCCGTCGAAATGTTCACCTGATTCTGCAATCCGAGGGTGACAAGAGCTTGACGTACAGATTGCATTGCAGGGAGCAGATTTGACATTAGTACTCTATCAGTACCCGAGAAAACTTCATTTCCAACAGTGATGCAGGTGATTCGGGTTTTTGGAATGTAAGGCTGCACATGCTGCTTGATCCAGGCTTGAGCTTTCGATGTATCAGTCATGTTTAGAATGTTTTCATTGCCAATTGCAATTATAAACTCGACACCTGTATTGAGGAATGCATTCAACACTTTTGGGTCTGCATCATATAGTTTCACTTTGCTGATTTCAATAGACTGAAGGAGATCAACAACTTTGGTAGGTGGAAGTAAGTTGTTGGCAATCTGCCCATAATTGATTCCAACCCTGTGGCCATTAGCTTGGACAACACTCCCTGCAAGGTGAACCACTTAAGTGCAGCAAAGCCACATTACAGAACAAGCAACTTTGGTTAAATTCAAATGACAGTGTTCAATACCAAAAGCATGAAAACTGCTAGCAAAACCATTTTTTCTGATATTCCTGCATATTTGCCTTCGGTTGTTTCAGAAGTACACGCTTTCAGAAAAAAAAAAGATGGCATCAAGGACTGAATCCAATTGGAAGAAGTACGAAGTTTGGCATCTACAGTACCAAAGTTCTTCCAAAGTAGTTGAGCTGATCAACAGCATATTGTTAAGAGAAGCAATTGCCACTATAAAAATGTTTCTTGAGAGAGAGAGAGAGAGAGAGAGAGAGAGAGAGAGATGCCTAATTTCCATAATCTTGTTTGACCAAATGCACATAAAAATAGAGGATACTACATCACTGAGTCGTCATCGACAAGGTAATATACTCCAACCAGACATAATAACTATTTCATAAAAAAACTCCAACCAGGTCATTGTCTGGCCAACATGAACTTGCAGCAATTGGACAAACTGAACGGAAGAAGTGTAAACAATGATCGGATCCAAGAACGTCCAAACATAGGACGTCACTGGCGAGGAGAGAGAGAGAGAGAGAGAGAGAGAGAGAGAGAGATACTGCGACGACCAATCTCAATGACCAAGATATAGTTCTGAATAAAAACAGATCAAATAATCATGTTTTCTTCTTCTTTTTTTCTCTGTTAACTCAGGGGATCAAACTTCCAGGATCAACTGGAATTATGAGATTTCTAACTAAGCCAATGTCTACTCTGACCCTGCACAAGCCATGATCAGCTTACAGATAACATCAAAACCATGAGTGCAACGTGTAAGAGTTCACTACGCATGGAAGAGAACAGAGATATCATAGATGAGAAAGGGAGAGAGGTTACCTGAGAGCAGAAAGGAAAGCACCATTAGAAAGTGAAGGCAAAAGCAAGAGAAGGTATCCTCCATGACTCTCTGCAGGAAGGAGGGTTTCTCCAATGCCTTCAATGTTCTCTCTCTCTCTCTCTCTCTCTCTCTCTCTCTCTCTCTCTCTCTCTATATCCCACCCGTAAATAATGTCCCCCAAGCGACAGGGACAGAATAACGAGGGGAGCCGCAGGGTCGCGCGCTCAACCGTTTCGCAAGAGTTGTCTTAACATTTACTTATTTCCGTTTTAGTTTTTTGTTTCCTTGATTTCCTTGTTTTTTTTTTTCATTTTACTTCACACCGTTACTTATCAACGAAACGGGAAGATGCAAGTAACGATTGACCTGTGTTTTAAAGGGGGCGATATGGCATTTCCGCGGTGTCAGACGACGATCACGTTACCATTTGTGCTTTTCGGAGTTCTTATTTTCAAATGTTTAAATCAAGATCGTAAAACCCGATTCGAACATCGACTCCGACAGATTCTCGAGTCAGGTCGGACCGGTCGAAACGAATAAATTGAATAGTCGAATCGATTGATAATAATTTAATATAAAATCGTCATAAATGAATATATGATAATATATAAGTCATATAATAATATTTTTAATCATAATTTACAAATCATAAATTTATATTACTTAATGTTTATATAAAATAAATACACTAGCATAATAAAATCATTAATAATATGATTTTTTTAATATAAAAATATAAATAATGATTTGCAAATTGATTATTTTTTTTGAAATATCAAACATCATACTTTTATTTTCACAATTTTTTTGTCATATAAAATATAAATGAAATAATATTTTTAAGATAGTTCATTCGGTGACCGAGTCGACTAAACCCGTTGGGTTGGTCGATTGAACCCGATTTTTTACTGATCCAAATTCGTTCAACTTAAAGGTCGAGTTTAAATCGACCCATGGCCCGATTGGGGTCCCGAACATTGGCCTAACCGATTTGACCAATCGGGTCGGGCCGGGTTTTACAACTATAGTTTAAATTTAATCATTTTATTAAATTTTATCAAGTAGTGAAGTAAAAATAGCAATGTTACATTTTTGGGGCTACTATCGAAAAGAGTTCTTCCTTCTTATAGGAGTCATTTCCCATGGAGTCTACCCCTTGTTTTTGTGTCGTTACCGCACATTAACAATGATAATAATTGTAATGATCTATTGATGATTCTAATATTTTAATTATCATAATCGTCACATTCTAACATCTCCTACTAGACTTTCATCGATCTCATTGTCAATGAGATGTCAATGCAACCTTAATATTCTCATTGTCCTTGTAATATTAATTGGAGATATTATATTTGAAGTTTACTTTTTTGTGAATCTTCTCATTGACTCATTATTTTTTAGTTTCATCAAGCACACATGCTTGATAAAATTTTGACTTGAATTTCTTTTGTGAGAGAATCAACCAACATATAACTATGCACATGGGTCATTATTACTTCCTTCTTATCCAATATATCCTGGATATAATGATACTTAATCTTACTATGATTTCTGTTTGAACTATTGACTTCATTATATATCAATTATGATAATTTAATTATCATAATACATCGATAATAATTCTCTGACCAAATGAGCTCTTAGTTCAAAAAAAAAGTTTGAGTTATACTCCATAGGTGGTTGCTATAGTGCAAGCAATGTAATCAGTCTCTTGTGTGTCTAGTCACACATCCATATTTCTTGCTACCTCAAGAAATAACTGCACCACGTAGAGGAACAAGTGATCTGATGTGGACTTTCGGTCATTTATGTCACACCGAAATTTGCATCTAAATGTCTTATTGCCTTAAGTGTATTAGTTTGATACGTCAATCTCAGTTCTACCGTGTCCTTCAGATATCTCAATATTCTTTTAATGGCATTCTAGTGAGCCTTATCGAGATTACTTAAAAATCTGCTAACCATAGCGTAAGCCAAATTAGACCTCATATAGAGCATCCTATACATCAAGCTCCCCATCTCTTCTGCATATGTCTCCCTAAGGATTTCTGTACTACATTAGAACACTTACTTTTGCTAAGTCTTTTCTCAATTACTGTGGTGTCAGTGCAAGACTGTTAGTTTGCATCTCAAACTTTTTTAGTACCTTATTAATATATTGCTCTTGACTTAAACTCATTTTTTTAAGTTTCTATCACGACTGATTTGAATGGTCAGTACATAAGATGTTTTTCTCATGTCTTTCCTTTGAATTACTTTCTTAATTTATTGTTGATCTCTTTAAGAATTTCTATGTCATTTTAAATGAGAAGGATATCATCCACATACAATAATAATATC
Organism: Pontederia paniculata; assembly: GCA_001647135.1. NCBI lineage: Eukaryota > Viridiplantae > Streptophyta > Magnoliopsida > Commelinales > Pontederiaceae > Pontederia > Pontederia paniculata. The sequence continues at coordinate 25,355 of LTAE01002206.1, read as the reverse complement.
ACAAAGTTGCTCCCACTTTTCTTGATCTATACACAATGTTTCAATTTGTTTATCTTGAAACCAAATTGGATTATCATCTCATGGAACTTCAAGTACTACAGACAAGATGATTTTTTTAAGCCATCAAGTTATTTTCTCGGTTTGTACACTTTATTCTCCTAATCTTTTACCTGAAACCCTTAAGATTGTCACATATATATGTCTTTCGATAAGTTTATTTTCAAGAAAGTTGTCTTGAGACTCTTGACGTCCATTTGGAGCAACTCTAAATTCATATATGTCGCTATTGCTAAGATTGTCTAAGACGCAAACTTAGCAATCTGAGAATAAGTTTCCTGAAAACTTATTCTAGCTTATTGAGTATAATATTTTCCCACCAATCTTGCTTTTTGCCTATTAAGAGAATCATCAACCTGATATTTTCTCTTGAATACACATCTGCACCTTATGAATTGCCTATCTTTCGACAAATCACATAATGTCCACACTCTATTTTTATTGATTGAGTCAATTTCTACTTTCATTGCGGTTGACCATAATTTTGACTCATTAGAAGTCATCGCTTTTTTGTATGAAATATGATATGTACAATCCGCTATCTGAATATCAATGAAGTAACACAGCGCCTCACACTCGTGTAGTACATAGTCATCCAAATGTGTGAATGTTATATGGTGTAGTTATTTGGTGGCGATTATACTCGTGAAAATAGTGGGTTCTTTCACTTTTTCGAAAGGTATATCATTATGTATATATCAACTCCTAGTGTTGGATATCCTAAAGTATCTCTAAAGTTGTCTCTACCATCCCTTTAAATCGTTAAATGAATCAACATTCTTCTGAACATGCTCTTTTTCATTCTCAAGAAAGGTAGCATCATGACTCTCAACGAACTTTTTTCTAGGTGATCAATCTATACCTTTTGAGGTTTTCATTATATTTAATAAAGCTACATGTTTCTGTCCGAAAGTCTAGTTTGTTCTTGAGCTGATTAGGAACTAATAAGTGTGCTAGTTGTTTAACGGCAAAAAAGCCTACCGATGATTACATCCTCATTTTAAGATGATTCAATTAAAGCTTCTTTTCGTTCCACGATTATATGACATTGAATTTATGAACTCTATGGGAATTCTATTATTCTATATATAACTAACGGTTATCACTACCTCACCCCAAAATTATTTTGGCGGACCCAAATGGGACAACATACACCTTACCACATTCATAAGAGTTCTATTCTCTCTCTCTGTCGCACCATTTTGTTGTGTAGTGTACGACATCTTAGTCTATATATGCTCTCTGAAATGCAATAGTTCTCAAATTCTTTGAAGGTTTACTTTCATTCTCTATCTGTTGTTAAATACTTTATATGTCTTCCTAACCTTTTCTCTATTGTTATCTTGTACCTCTTGGAAGTCTCAAAAGGCTATGCTTTTCCTTCTAAGAGGTAGACATCATAATATCTATAGTAGTCGTCAATGAATGTAAGAAAATACTATCTACTTGTGTATGTAGAAACACTAATGGATCACAAACGACTAACTGAATTAGTTTCAACAATTCAGTTGACCTTGTCCCCACAGGAAACGAGGTCCTTATCATTTTTCCTACCAAGTAATATTCACAAGATATTGTTCTTGCGCAAAAAATGTTCGACACTAAGTTCATCTTAATTATTTGTTCCATTTTCAATTTTTATAGATGTTCTAACCTCTCATGCCAGAAATCATATTCAGACAAATACCACATAGTATATTAAGAAGATTTTTTTATTTGACTAGTCTTTGTTACATTCAGACAAAACAGATCATGATCGGGCACATACCTTCCGGTTGCATACACCTTTATGTCTTGCCTAGATTGACCTGACTATTATAAAACCTAACCTCAAAGTCCTTTTGCAAAGGGACGAGAACAAAAACCATATTGCATCTTATTCCTAACACGTACAACGCATTCTTGAGCATCTTAGCTATCATCAAGATTCAGCTTATACTCTTCAATATCCTCAACATTTAAGTAGGTATTCTTTGTCTATGTGGATCCTTTGTTCCTCATGATAACTCTTTGAAATCTAGAAGACCTTCCTTGGTCTTGGCTATATGGTGGGTCACACTCGTGTCGATCCATCACCTTTCGATGTCGGTAGTCGTTGCATTGCATTCTACCATGGTGGTGAAGGAGAACTTGCTCGTGCCCGCGCCTTTGCGTTGTCTTCGGCATCTTTGTCTACTTGGTGGGCCCCTGTTCCTGTCTTACCTAAGTCTTGTAGGATAGTTGGTTTTGAAGTGACCAAACTTTTCATAGATGTCACAAAGCCCTCTTGGAACCTTGTACCCCTTAGGCTTGAACTATTGTTCCTAAGGCTGAAGTTTGGCCCCACATGCTTGTGATTGTGCGCAATATGAATTAACACTTTTCTCCATGTTGAAGACATCAATCCTTTTTTTCCTTTAGCCACGTATTACTCAATGGCTAAGATGGATGACAATTCATCAACCTTCTTGATGGATTCATTCACTCAAACAATTGTGACCGTCATGTCGAAAGCAAACGAGAAATTGTTTAACATTTATGTTATATGCAATGGCTCAGGTAGAGCGCATCTTACAACTTTCAAGTTCTTCGCCATTACAATCATTCATTTACATGATCGGACACATTATAATTTGTCTTCATTTTAAAAGTAATGTACATATGCAATAACACTTGTACATTCATGACTCTTTTAGATGCATACTTTTCTTCTAGAGCTTCTCAAAACTCAAGCGCTTTCATGCGTCTCAAAAACTCTAATGAGATTATCCCCATATAATATGAAAGTTCTTGCCTTATCATCTCCGGACTTTCTTTGCTCCATAGTTGTTGCATGTCTTCTGCTTGTCGGTTGCTCTTTTTGGAAGCGTTGGTGGAGAAACATTTATGTAATTTTGTAGGTTGTCATGAACTAGTACATATCGTATTCTACGACTCTAAATGTCGTAGTTGGTGTCATTGTAACAATCCAATTTGGCTAGTATGGGGGCCTTAAATTTAGACATGTTTTCTAGTTGGTGCCATTGTAACAATCCAATTTGGCTAGTATGGGGGCCTTAAATTTAGACATGTTTTCTAAAAAAAAGTAAGTAAATATGAGAACTTTAAAAAACTTGTTGAATTATGACGAAAAATAGCTTTCCAAAAATATTATAATTAAAAATAATTTGCTAAAAAATTATTTTAGAAAGAATTCCGTAAAATGAATAAAAATATTTAAATTAAATTATTTGAACACTTAAAAAACTTTACTTGGGAATAATAGTTTTGATAATAAGGGAAAATACTATCTTTTTGGAGATAATAATTATAAAAAATATAAAGTCTAAGGTATTGAACAATTTTTTTGTAATTCAGAATAATATATATATTCGAAATAAATAAAAACTTACAATATATAGGACGCAGAACTTTAGAAACTTCAAAATAACGCTTTCAGAATAATATATTTATAAATTTTAAATTCCCGTAAATAAAAATAAAATACTTTCGGCAATGTTAGAAAAGTAATATGTCTATATTTATCCAATAAAGATTTTTTAAATATTTTGATAGATAAGCTTTGAGTCTCTATATTAACATCTATACAAAAAGATATGTCCTCTTTAACAAAATAAATGTGCCGAAAGTAAAGTTTATAAAAACTTAACTATTATATGTATAATTTACGGAAAAAATAATACAAGTAAATCAAAATTTGAATTTCATATACCAAAACTGTAATTGATTCCAAAATATGCTATAAATGAGACACTGTAATTACGTGCAAATGTAATAACCTTTATATGGAAATGATAATTAATGCAAAAAGTATTCTGTTTGTGTAAAGAAATATTTAAACGTATGATGAACGAAATTATTTTGATAAGAATTAATGTAAATAATGAACATGATTACTTATAATTTATATACCAAGGGAATATGGAAACGGATGATTAAAATATGTGAAAAACTTTTTAAATTTGCCTAGATCTTAAACTTAAATTTGAACGGATGGCATGATTAATAACATTGCATGATTATTGACTTTCCTAAATAAACAAAATTTTCTAATAAGCAGATTAATTTTAAACGCTAAATATGTACAGGAATAAATGGGTTAAATGATCCTGATTTGATTACAAGAGAATATTTAATTTCCTAATCAAGTGGACGTTCCTAATGTTAAAATACTGCCTGATTTAGTGGACTACAGATATAAAAAAAATCATTGTTTAGATTGTAGGGAATAAAAATCTCATGTTTATATGTCCAAATATCCCTATCATACAATATCATGATGGAATATAATATAATATAAGATAATATAATATGTGGGCTAAGAATTAAGGGGATTTTGATAATAAGAACAATTAGTATAATCCTAACTAAATTTTGATAGTTAAAAAAAATTAGGTGGTAGGATTTTTGGCCTCATGCAATGGAGTTATCCCAGTTAGCAGAAAATAATAATATTATTATTATTAGATAAAAGATGTCTTTCTTAATTAACTTGCATGACCAGGAAACAAATATATTGGGCATATCTTGAACATATCTGAATATGCAACTATAGTAGTCATCTTCATGCGTAGCTTACACTAGTTGTGATGGCGGAAAGAAGTGAAAACGTAGAACATACACTTAATGGACGGCAAGTCTTGGGCGAGGAACTCGGGCAAGGTCTCTTTCTTGTCCTGGAGGCTCTTGTAGACCTTGGTGTCCTGGAGGCAACTCTTAATCTTGCGCCAATATTTGGAGCTCTTGACCCACTTCTACAGCCGGTGGGAGTTGTCGCCGAGGTAGTACTCCTTGAACCTGCATCGAGACGGCCTCATTGACGCCCTTGTTGGTGATTTTGTTGGTGATGAAGAATGGTGAAGCAGAAGAAGAGGAGGACGATGAGAATGAACATGACGCAGAGGTAGACCCATAAAAGGCAAGAGCGTTGACGAGGTCGGCGAGGGAGACGAGCAAGAGGAAGATGTCCACATTGTGCACCACTACAAGCATGTATGGCCAAGCTTCAACGCTAGAAAGAAAAAGTTCAAACTTAAGGGATGCAAGATTCCAAAAGGAGTTTGTCATATTTGTGAAAAGTTTGGTCACTTCATGACCATGTCCTACAAGCAAGCATAATTTTCGATGAGCAAGAGGAAGATGCCATGAGGGGCTTTGTCAGGAACTTCTCATAGTCAATGTTGTTGGCCCGATGCCTCAGCCAGATGTCTGTACTCATGATGGCGACAGAAAGCAGCACCATGACAGCGCTCAGGATGCCGACCACCACGTTGTTGAAGCGAACCGTTTTGAAGCATTTTAGCTCTGATACAAGTGAAGTAAAAAGAACAACATTGGCGATTTTGGGCTCCCAATCGATGGGTAATACCAAAGGAGCTCCTCCTTATAGGTGCAATTCGCCATGGAGTCTGTCCCTTGCCTGTGCTATTACCGCACATTGATAGTCATAATGACTATATTGGTCTATTGATGACTCCAGTGATAATCTTTATAATGATCATAACGATCACATTCTAACAAGTAAAGTTAGTTATTATAATTATGTTCCAAAATCCACGATAAGTGGTATCATCAAATTTGATTTTACCTCATTTATCATTTTACTCTTGGCCAATATAAGCATGCAATGTTTGTTCATGCTTGGCGCAACTATTATGTGCTCGCATCGGGCATGTGTCATAGGGCACTCTACCTATTCATTGCATTTGTCATTTTCAAATATTTTTTTAATTATTTTCTTACCTAATTTATTTAATGCACTTGAAAATGTATTCTGAATAGAGTGTCTGAAGACCTACATAAATAATATGCATATATCACTTAATTACTTTACATTTCATCCTTGACTAATCAACAATATGAGCAAAAACTTAAAAAAATAAAAAGCATGAAAATTATAAATATGTGGAAGTATTAAAACAAACTAGTGTTTAGTCTCAATAAATAGTAAATCCATGAAGGAACCTAACACTTATTACAACCCAAAAGTTTTATGGAATGAGACTTGATAAGACACTAGCTTCCCATCACGAGCTTCTGTCATTGCACGCGTCAGCATCACGTCATCTTTGCTTCTTAATTATATATAAGATCCAAATACAGATGAGATACTCTCCTATATAAGGCATGTAAAATATATATATATATATAGAAAATCTCACTAGAATAAATGTTGCAGTATATCGTGTAATAGTAACATGGAATTACTTATCCAAAATCAATAACATCATATATATGTCAATACATCATTTCTTACTTGCGATATTGTATAACATTTTCAGAGCTTTCAATACTTTGTTTTCATTGCTATGATATTTAGCCTTACAAGCAGAAAATGGATAACTTCAACATCAATGTTTTATTCATAATTTTGTTCTTTATTTACATTGTTATCATTTTGGTGACTCTTTTTCGATGAGGAAAGAGGCTAAATCGCTTGTGTTACAAAATTAAGAATATTTGGGTACTTGAGTCCCAATTACATCAGTAAGCAAAATGTGTGCCAAAATAGGTGGCACGAGTGTCAACTCCCTCATTTGAATTGTGGGCTTAGTGATGGAGTGAGCAAGCCAGTATGTTGTTGTGTTTGCTTCTCTCAAGTCCTTTTTGAATATGATGCTTTGAACTTGATTCGGCTATCGTCTGATTGATGCTACAAATAATTTTAAGTGTGGGCATATACTTCTTTGGCCATTCAGGAGATCTATCATTGTTGTAGAGTCTAATTCGATTATAACTTGTTTGTACCCCTTTTCCTTTGAAAGTTTTATACCAAGCAAGATTGCTTGCAGCTCAACTTTTGGCAGTGTGAGCAAGCTTGTTAAACTCTCGAGTCAAGTCTTAAACTAAGTTTAAGAGTTTAAGTTGAAAAATGAAGCAAATCAACACAAAATCTTATAGGGACATAAACTCTAAGATTCTAGCCATAAAATTCACACGACTCCATAAGAATCTAGACAAGCCTACACATTTTCTCATTTATTTAATATAATTACTTTAATAATCAAACTATTTATTTTACTATTTAAGAATGAAGTTCGTGCAAAATAATTAATAAATTGAAATAATACAACTTATATATTTTTGGATGCTCAATAATGAGATATATTTGTTGTTATAATATGTTTTCATTTTATAAATATATTTATTTGGTACGTAAACACTCCAACCTTTGGACATGATTTTATGATATGATCTAAAATATGATTCTAGTTAAACCCTCGAGTTCAACAAGCTTGTGTGTGAGTGTCATAATCTGACTAGTCAGTCCAATGGACCAAAGTCCCTTGCGAGACACTAGCATAGCTTTGGGTGTCTGAAGAGTGGAAACATGTGTTAGTGTTGCATTTTATCTAGCCCATTTTTGGTGGTACCAAGTGCATGCTAGCATTCTAGGCAGAGCTAGCAAATTGGTTTAGGTTTCGTGCCCATTTGGATGCTAGCTCAAAACCCTCAGCCACAGGGATGGCTTCTTCCCTGAATAAAATTGATATGCGCGTCCATTTCCATATCCACCAACATGTAGTTCCAAAGATTATAGCCATTTAACCTTTCCTTTTAGATTGTTATGTTTTGTAAATTACTAATTAGCCATTCCTTTAGAAGAGCAGAGTTGAAACTATGAGCAAAGCACTGGGTATTGGTGGACGTCAAACTTCTTTTGCAACCTTTTAGTCTTTGAGTACACGTTAAGTGAAGTTTTTGTCATGTTCTAGCACAATGGGCAATCACTTAAGGGGTTAACATTTTCTTATATTTATTTTCATTAGCTAGCAATCGATTATGGAGGCTTGCCATAAGAATATATGTACTCTTTATGGACCCTCCTAGTTCCATGTTAATCTCCATAAGATGTGTTCTCATTCCAAGAGCTCTCTACTAGCATGTTGATATGGCAATATAAGAACCTAATGCATCTTTGTGCTAGTATAGAACATTCATTGCCTCATGTTGATAAGGAGGTTATGTTGCTTTAAATTGTAGTATGGTTGGTTCATCTAACTATTAACTAATTATGTCTCAATCCCATGCTCTCCTAGTTGTCACCATGGAGGCTACTGATATGCTCTTTTTGAGTTTTTTTTTCGAGTTGAAAGTTATGTGGTTTGTGAGTATGCACATAGGCTTTTTCCACAACTCAAACCAGAATTTAGCATATTTACCACTTCTTATCGAGGCACCCAAAGCTACTTTAGTCCAACCTTGTTGCATTCCTCACCGCAACAACGAGTCTCATTGTCCCTCCCTTACTTTTGTACCATGACCCACCCTAGTTTCATATTGTTATGGAGGACTCTTGAACCTAAGGATACCCTTGATTTGAGAAGAGATCCCAATCTATCTTAGTTAGTAGGCTACTGTTTAGGAGTTCCATGTTGCAAGCTTGTACCCCTTATTTCCTTTGGTTGGATTATAGTGTTCCAAGCTACGCGGTGAACTTTCCTTACTTCTAGTGCATATTCCCATATAAAGTCTTATTGGAGCTTTTTTTTTATCTAGTTGATTACACCTTTTGGAATCAATGTGGAATGCATGATATGTGCTGGGAGGAACTACACTGCGGATTGTACCAGGGTGATCTTGCCTGCTAGTGACAATGTTGTAGCTGCCAGCTTGGTATTCTTTTATCTCATCTTTGAATAGTGTCATAAACTTGTGCTTTTCATAGTCTTCCATGTATGATAGGGATTCTGAGATATTTATACAAGGAGTTGGACTCATTGAAAATGCAAGCTCCAAAGATTTGTTCCTTCATTTCTTCTGCGGTTGATTTGGAGAAGAAAATAGATGGTTTGTTGTTATTGATGTGTTGTCCAGATGCATATGAGAACTGACCTAAAACACCATTTGTTACCTCCATTTGTTTTAGAGATGCTTTTGCAAGGAGAAGTATGTCATCCCGAAGAATAGGTGAGAAATCATTAGCCCATTGACACCTACTCTCATCGCTTTCCATGTGCTTGACTTGGTAGTTTCTTGATCAAATGTGCCAAATGATCCACACAGAGTATGAAGATGTATTAGGACAATGGACATTCTTGACGAATGTCTCGCTGCATCTTGAACTCTTATATTTCATTAGCTTTCCATAAGATCTGTAAGGTTGGTGACGTGATGTACAACATGATGAGAGAATAGAGCCTTGTAAGGAGTTTGGCTACACTAAGAGTGTTAGTGATGAAAGCCCATTTAAGTTTATCAAAAGCCTTCTTTAGATCCACCTTGATTGAAAGGAATCATTTTCGGCCCCACAACTTATTCATAGTGTGTATCATTTCATATGCTATTACTATATTTTCATGGATGCTTCTTCCCTATATGTAACTTACTTGATAAGGACCAATGAGTTTCGGCATGATATCCTACAAACGTAAAGAGACCATCTTCGTGATTAGTTTGTAAGAGGCATTGCAAAGGCTTATGGGTCTAAATCATTTAGATTTTCTGGATTCTCAATTTTTTGAATCAAGACCATATATGTAATTGTTGATGATTTAAATTAATTATTGACCTATGAAAATTCTAATGGCATGTTTACACTACTCTCGTCACTTTGTGCCAAATATGCTGATAGGGGGTAGCTTCAAAACTGTCTGGGCCAAGGGCTTCGAAAGGCTCCATGCTGAATATAGCTTGCTTCACTTCTTCAATTGTTGGTAATTCGTTGGTGGACGAGAAAGTTTGTCCATCAATGATTGGAAAATTCTTAGGCATGAGGGGTCTATATTGAGTTGTCTTTGAAGTATAATTGAATGAAATGCTCTCTTGCCATTCGTTGATTTTTTTCTCATTTGTTTATCTAAAGACATGAGGTGGATTTGAGTGCTTTGGTTTGGATTTTCTTGCCTTTTGATGATGGCGGAAGCATGGAAATATTATACGTTTCTATTGCCGAAGCTAACCGATTGGCATATGGATTTGTGATACCAAAACATTTCCTCCTACATAAGGATTAGTTTGAGGTCTCTAGTAAGAATTTTTCTAGCTTGCATAGGAAGTATTAGGGTCACGTTGAACATGTTTTTTACACCTCTTAGTGTAGGATCAGAATGACACCAAGAGGGGGGGGGGGGGG